>CAJHNH020005346.1:385000-392500 GCA_905116865.2 Candidula unifasciata
ATAAGCATTGAAGCTGAAGGGCTTGGAATGCTAAAGAAAGAAAAAGTATTCAATGGAAGTACCCTGGCCACAATGAAGGTTTGTTTCACTGAATCACCAACAAACTTCACAATAAATGTTTTCCAATTTGCATGACAAACTCGCTTGCCTTTACCTGTTATTTTCTTCAGCATACCAAGCTCTTGAGGTTCATTGCTGCAAATATAACCTATCTCAATTCCTTTCTCTGGTTGGCCTTTTCTTTCCAGTTGGTGACACCAAGTGTCTGCCTGGACATTATCTCTCCACCGTCTTCTTGGTCTGCCTCGTGGTCTACGACTATTCAGATCCGTTTTGGTTACAGCTGTTACCACTCTCTGTCATCTGACATCCTCTCACTATGACCAAGTCATTTCAGTCTATTAGACCTCGTGATGTCAGGGATCAAAGGGATTTCAGCAGATTAAATGTGCCAAAGCAACATTTTCTAACAAGGAATGGCAGGAACCAACAGCCTGTCGCGATAAACTCCCCTCTGGTGGTCAGTTAATGTTAAAGGTCCAGTGATTAAACAGAATGGTACAGAGTTATCCCATATGTCTAGACCATATGGTAGGTGGATCGTCCACTGACAGGGTTCCACAAAGCACGAACTCTGTAGCTCCTGTAGTGATCAGACAGAACACATATGAAAAGTTATGACACTTACCGTGAACGTTGGGAATGTTTGTGGGACTGTTGCGATCTTGTTGGTGGTAGACAAATAATCCGTTGTTAGCCGTGCTGTGGGAAGTAGAAGAAGCAGTGACCAGTAACTTTGATAGGGGCATATGGAAGGACAGAAGGGGTCAGTGGACAATAACATCAAATCCTTTTGGGTTATGAGGGGGTCGATTGTATTATGTAAGAAGAGTTGAGTTAAGTCAAGAACTGACATCACAGCACCCGGAGCATTCAAATGCATACTCCGTCCTCATCTTCAGCAGCCAGCGCAGAGTTCCAATACTGATGGTACCTGACACAATCTGGTTATATGTCCGTCTTGCCTTTCGTCTGAGTGTAGTGAGCCGGCCAGACCCTTTGGTTACACCAAGGCGCCTAATTCCGTCCAGGCCATAATAATCGTCTGTCTCTACTGATTACGCTGCTTTTTGACCACATCTACCTTGTCATGTATCAGTTTACCATCCAGTGGTGCAGATCCAGCCAGCGTGCCTGCCTGTTCATTACCCACTACGCCGGCATAGCCTGGAGAAAAGATCCATAGTATGCTCACTACCATTGATCTTTCAAGTTAAGCTTACACTCTGCTCGAAGTATATGTAAGTAATGAGACAACAATAACACGTGATCGAACAAACAAAACTAGGGGAAATAAAAGACCCCTTTCATTGCCTTCAGGTTTACTGGGCACATAGGGCTAAGCCTTGGTCGACCTGGGTGCCACGTGTCATTTTTGAAGAGAAGAAAAAGAAAAGGTCGGGCTACGTCAGGAATTGAACCCACGACCTTCGTATCCACAGGCGAGCGCCTAGCCTCTACACTATGACAGTTTCCTTTATAGACTTCACGGTTCATTACATTTGGCAGCAAACGCCTTTCTTTTACAGGAAGAGATATCAATATTGTATAAACATTGGCCAACCAAAAGTAAGCAGATTCTGGCTGCTGCAAGTCAGTTTTAGAGCTTATGTTTATCCACCCCCCCCAACACACACATACATCTGCAACTCTTGGCCCAGTTTTCGGCAAACAGAGCAAGAAAGCCCCTTCCCAACCCCAGGCATGTCAAGGCGGTTTGAGGATTGAAGTGGAACTAGGCCAGGTTCCAACAGTCGGACACCAGGCCCTGGCTGTGTGCCTGCTCAAGTGTGTGCTCGGTGGCACCACGGTCGGCTTGTTCCTGTCACTCTTAGACTGCCTTCCTAACATTACGCTGCGATTTATTCTGAGGGAGCCGGATTTTTCGTTTTCTTCAAAAATGACCTGGGGTGTTAGGTCGACCCAGCCCTAAACAGGTACCAGGTACAGTTCTGGGAAGTAAAGGCGGCCGGCATAAAGTTGACCACATCACTACAGAGTGTAGATTGTAGATCTAGTCCTATATGGCTAAAACGCGTGGAAAAGGTCAATTACTTACTGTCTTATTTTGTCTTTCACAACTTCACTGCTACTCTTAGAGTTGACTCTCATTCTTAAACTTCCCTCCAACTCGCAAACTTGCCTCCTACCTTAAGAGTTTCCGCTTTCTTTTAGACTCTCTCTCTCTCTCTCTCTCTCTCTCTCTCTCTCTCTCTCTCTCTCTCTCTCTCTCTCTCTCTCTCTCTCTCTCTCTCACACACACACAAACGCGCGCACCACACACACGCCCCCTCAACTCTCAAACGTTCCTTCCACTGTTAGACTTCCATGCCACTCAGATCTCGTAGTAACTCAGCGAGTGACCTTTAACCCCACCAGAACCGAACAATGAGCGATAAACATCCGGTGACACGAAGTGCCGCCATTCCGATGAGAATCCGCCGGGGCACAAGTCCCAGAAACCCCGTTCAACCGTTAGGTTATATTAGGGCTCCCGACTATAGTCGGGTTTGGGCTTTAAAAAGGGGCCCATATTGGAGCTTTCAAATATAACCCCCCTCCCCCCTCCCCCCCCCCCCCCCATACTGCAGCAGTGAGACTCCCCATCGCATGAAAACTCTCTCCTGCTCTTTGACTTTCAATCAATCTATCTATCTATCTATCTATCTATCTATCTATCTATCTATCTATCTATCTATCTATCTATCTATCTATCTATCTATCTATCTATCTATCTATCTATCTATCTATCTATCTATCTATCTATCTATCTATCTATCTATCTATCTATCTATCTATCTATCTATCTATCTATCTATCTATCTATCTATCTATCTATCTATCTATCTGTCTGTCTGTCTGTCTGTCTGTCTGTCTGTCTGTCTGTCTGTCTGTCTGTCTGTCTGTCTGTCTGTCTGTCTGTCTGTCTGTCTGTCTGTCTGTCTGTCTGTCTGTCTGTCTGTCTGTCTGTCTGTCTGTCTGTCTGTCTGTCTGTCTGTCTGTCTGTCTGTCTGTCTGTCTGTCTGTCTGTCTGTCTGTCTGTCTGTCGGTAAGTCTGTCCGCTTCCACTCACCAACCAACCTATCATCAATCAATTCATCCATCCATCCATCCAATCATTCATGCAACCTATCAATCCATCCATATACCCACCCATCCATCTCTTTGTATCTTACACACACACACACACACACACACACATACACTGTCTCTCCCACACAAACTGCCTGTGTGGTGCACTCACCTGGACTGATAGCTGTTGATAAATCCCTCACTTTCCTCACAGTACAGACACAGGTAGTCTCCTACACACACACATACACACACATACATACACACTCTGTCTCTCCCACACAAACTGCCTGTGTGAGGCACTCACCTGGACTGATAGCTGTAGACAAATTCCTCACTCTCCTCACAGTACAGACACAGGTAGTCTCCAACACACACACATACACACACACATATATACACACTCTGTCTCTCCCACACAAACTGTCTGTGTGGGGCACTCACCTGGACTGATAGCTGTAGACAAATCCTTCACTCTCCTCACAGTACAGACACAGGTAGTCTCCTATACACAGCGGTTCCCCCATACTCTCCTCTTTGCCCGCGCCCCTCAGCTGTGAAGATAAAAGCAGTTTCCATGAACGTTGTGAATTTGGACTAACAATCAGCAAAAAGAAAACAAATATTATGGTGCAAGGTGTTCATGATAGACCTGCAGTCTACATTGATGATGATGAGCATTTTACCTATCGGGCACTACAGTTAATAACAAACTATCGCCGGACCAAGAAATCAACAGCAGGATAGTCAAGGCAGCAAAAACAACGAGCATATTACCAACAAGAATTTGGGAGAACAGAAAGCTCAGCATTAAAACAAAAACTGTTATATATCAGGCTTGTGTTTTCAGCATTCTGCATTATGGCAGTGGAACTAGGACAGCCTATTTGCACCAGGAGAGACGGCTAAATAGCTTTTACATGCGATGCCTAAGAAGAATACTTGGCATTAAGCGGCAGGACAAAATCACAAACACTGAAGTACTGGAAAAAGCAGGTACTACAACAGTCTTCTCAACGCTCAGTCTACGAAGGCTCAAGTGGCTGGGTCACACCTGTCGAATGGAGGATGGCAGAGTCCCTAAGGACATATGGTGAATAAAAGATGGGTAGAAGATGTCGAGGCCGACCACTGCTACGATATAAAGATGAGTGCAAACGGGACATGAATGATACAAGTATTGAGGATGACTGGTGGGACTCAAAATGCCATGGGTCGTATTGTGTGGAGGGGACACATCACGAAGGGAATGAGAATGAAAGAAGAAATGACTGCAGAAAGGATTAGAGCTGAGGGTCAGAGAAGAAACACAGATAGTGACAACAATGGCCCTGAAATCCCATTCTATAATTATGGAAGACTTTTTTTAAGATGGACGGGTCTGCTAATGGACGGAGTATGTTTTACAACTGTTTAAAAAAATGCTTTAGCATGTGATAAACAAATAAATATTTTTTTGTTTAGTCTTAATAATACACTTTGAACGACCACTAATATAAAGATACAAATATATGTTGCGTATTTCAAAGTAGGCAAACCATCAATATTTTTAGCTCGGCTGCCGATCGTCAGATGAACTGCGACGCCAAGCGGCATAAGCAGATATTGACAAAAGAAGAAGAAGACACGTGAGATTTATATTTTCTTTTTCATTTAGCCAGACTAAGCCACAGCAACGCGTGCCCGGGTATAGCTAGTATCTATAAAGTTTTTTTAAAGGAGCCGTACCCCATCCCTGAGTTTCACCCGGTCCGTTATTTTCCTCACCTCCCTCCCCCCCCCCACCTTCCCCCACCCCCCACCCCCCACCCCCACCCCCCACCCCCACTCCCCTTTTTTTTCGCCAATAGAAAGTTTGTCACAGGGATAAGTGGTTCCTTAACCGGCATGAATGATATCTGTTCGGGTCTGTTGATATAATTCATATTTGTGACATATTTACTTGTCATTTAGCACATCGTGATTATGATGATAGCATAGTCAGTAAAGGCTCATTTTCTAACTTGTTAGGTGTATAGGGCATATAGGGCTAGACATATATTTTATAGACCAATCGGCACAAGATGGGTAATATGGTCAGCATCACGCCGGCCGTCTTTACTTCTCAGGACTGCACCCGGTACCCACTCAAGGCTGGGTCGACCTGGGAGCCAAGGTTATTTTTGAAGAAAAAAATCCGGCTCTGCCAGTGAGCGAACCGATGACCTTCCGATCCGCGGCGAGCGTCTAGCTGCTCGGTCACTGCGACTCCCCAATAATGATGATGATGATAATTATATTAATTAGTATTGAACACTTTAACACAGATTAAGCCAATGAGTCGCTGCTCCGTTGAACATAGATGGGGGTTAGGAAAACGGCTGTTCGCACTCCCCCTCCTCCCGCCCCTCTTCCCCTGTCCCCCCCCCCCCCCCCCCCTTTAAAAAAACAAAACATTTGGGGCTCCGTAATAGAAAACTGAAATGAAACAACAAGAGACATCGGACAAAACACATTTCGTTAATTAACATATAGCTAATTGAAGTTATTGGATATTTCATAAATGATGCGTGACTGCGGTCTGAGGCCAGAGACTGAGGGGTGACCGCTGCTCCGTACCTCCCCTACAGTACCAACAAGGTGCTATACTACGATGCTTTCTGCGTTTAAATGTCTGCGCAACTTCTACTTTACTGTCACTGCTGTTTTCATCAACTATGAACTTTATTTTTAGTGCTGGAGTGTTTGTGTTGGCACTTCTGACGCATACCTTATGATTTAAATGCGTGTGCATGTCAATAATTGTGTCGAGTTTCCATGAGACACAGTAATGGTCACTCAATGTAGAGAGAGACACAGTAATGGTCACTCAATGTAGAGAGAGACACAGTAATGGTCACTCAATGTAGAGAGAGACACAGTAATGGTCACTCAATGTAGAGAGAGACACAGTAATGGTCACTCAATGTAGAGAGAGACACAGTAATGGTCACTCAATGTAGAGAGAGACACAGTAATGGTCACTCAATGTAGAGAGAGACACAGTAATGGTCACTCAATGTAGAGAGAGACACAGTAATGGTCACTCAATGTAGTTTAAGTTGGTCCAGGAAGAGAGACACTATGTGCATTCCCGTCTGCTGTGAAGTTGAAACCGCCATGACCTGATTATCTCAGACAAGACAAACCATTGTTTATGCGTCTGTCTATCAGATGTCCAACTATAGGGCGTTTACACATTGCTGCCGAAGTTCAACAAATTATACCATAGCTGTAATGTAATATAAATGGATGAAATTATACATTAATATTTACTTAATTTTCAAAGTTATGAATTTTTGTTCCCTGTCTAACAAGTAATTAGAATGCTTTATTTGCATTTTTACGGGTTTATAAATACACGATTATCTTTGCTGGATTGCCTTTTAAGAGTTATACAGGACAAAGTTCAAATGTAACCAATCCCCCGTTTCACAAATTTTGAGCAAGACCACAACTGTCGCGCTTAACATATGGGCCAACAGGCCATACAATAAGTATACAGGATCGTTTCCACGTTTGTGAGAAGTTATGAAGGTGTCACTTATGTGGTCAGGGCAAGGGTCAATCACGTTGGTACAGTAAAATTTGTTTTGTTGTCTATACAAACAAAAATGACACCTAATGAAAAAAGCAAACAAAACGTCTGTTTCGATACAACTAGGAAGTCTAAATGTTTTTTGTGCATATTACATTATCGCCGACATGAAATAGGAGCCTGTGCAAAATGTCGTGTTCCAAGGATAAGTAACCGCGGAGAATCTGTCGAAAATATAACGTCACGAACGTAAAAAACTCGGTCTATGTGACAGCCCAGGTTCAAAAGTCTATGGTGCAAAGATGCTACTCGATGACACACACGACTCAAATGTCCGATACCGTTGTAAACATTGCAATGATCTGCAGCAATGAACCTCAAGAGCTCGGAATGCTGTGGAAGAAGAATACTTATGCTCGCTATATATAATATATAGATTCGATCACACTACTATCATGTGCATGTGTATATTTAGATAGATAACGTCAATACACAGGACGGGGGGCAATCAGCCCTTTTATAAACTGTCTAGGGGTTAGATGGCTCAAGAGGCTAATATCCCCATGCTCCACGCTGGTTATCATCATCATCATGTAGCAGGTCCTTTGCAGAACGTCGCTCTCATCACGGTCTGCCTGAAAGAAACTCGGTCTCTTGCCAGCTCTCCCGCCTGATGCACTTTCATACTCAAGGAGTCAGTGCGACGTTTGATATGACCGCAACATTTTAGCTTCCGAGAGGATGCTGTTTATCAGCCAATCTTCCTTGATGTTCAGATCTTTCAAGATGTTTGTGCTTTACGCTGATAGATG
>CAJHNH020005346.1:395000-447500 GCA_905116865.2 Candidula unifasciata
GACAGACAGACAGACAGACAGACAGACAGACAGACAGATGAATATGAGCTGTGGACTGACGGACAGACAGATGAATATGAGCTGGGGACAGACAGACAGAGACAGACAGACAGACAGACAGACAGACAGACAGACAGACAGACAGACAGACAGACAGACAGACAGACAGACAGACAGACAGACAGACAGACAGACAGACAGACAGACAGACAGACAGACAGACAGACAGACAGACAGACAGACAGACAGACAGACAGACAGACAGACAGACAGACAGACAGACAGACAGACAGACAGACAGACAGACAGACAGACAGATGAATATGAGCTGTGGACTGACGGACAGCCAGATGAATATGAGCTGGGGACAGACAGACAGAGACCGACAGAGACCGACAGAGACAGACAGACAGACAGACAGACAGACAGACAGACAGACAGACAGACAGACAGACAGACAGACAGACAGACAGACAGACAGACAGACAGACAGACAGACAGACAGACAGACAGACAGACAGACAGACAGACAGACAGACAGATGAGCTGTGGACTGACGGACAGACAGAAGGGTGAAGGGGCGGGTGGCGGCCTGATGGACGATGTGATGGACAGAGAGATAAACAGACAGACTTACAGACAGACAGACAGACCGACAAACAGACAGACGACGCACAGATGGACGGACAGACTTAGACAAGATGTTCGGATGGACAGACAGACGGACAGACAGAGAGACAGACAGATGAATGGGTGGATGTGTCAGGCAGAAGTATAGATAGACAAAAGAGTTGGATGGAGGAGCTGATATATGAACTGAAAGAAGACAAATACATAGATGAACGGACGGACGGACGAGCGGACAGACACACAGACCGATGGAAAGACAAACGGACAGTGAAGACAAGAACACTCTGTACTGCCATCTTAGAACAGTGCCCCCGTAAAACAGATCCATACAGTGTGAACAAAACAGAACTGGAGCATCAGTGCTGTCACTCTGACCCGCTTTACCTCCCATACACTTTCCCAATTGCCAGTAACGGCGACTGCACCGACCCTGGAACCCTGTAGACAGGGGTATTATAACCCAACAATAAGTATTACCACTCTATGCCAGACATGGTCACTCACAACAAACCAGAAACGAACATTAGTAAACATGGAAATTAGAGAGAACAAGTCGGCACAGAACCAATGTTAAATTACATACAAAGACATCAAATCAATTGTGTGCAAACTTATAGAGAATGCCTTATGGTGCCATACCAATTAGGGCATCGCTAAAAGAGCGAAAGGATGATAAGCAAGAGGTAGAACCAAGAACCAAACAGAACGATAACATCAGAAGCACGATGTGTCTGTGGTCGAGGCCGCCAGAAGGGCAGGATGCAGAACCTTTTATCTCCATCGACACCCCAAGCGATAAAAGAGGAAGTAAAGAAAAAGAAGGAAGCTGGTTGCAACCCAGTAACAAAACACAGCATCTCTCTATATATGGATGTAGGTCGGTGGTACATTTGCCGAGCCTGGTGCCATGTTGGCCAAGTTAATATTTATTCGTCGATGACAAAGATTTATTTAATTCCTAAACCTTGTTTCAACAGTCGACGTAAGTGCTGGTATGTGAGCAGCACAGGAAACCGGCGGGCAGTGGCCTGGCATTGTCAGGTGTTACCCGGTGTGAAATACTTGATGTTACCCCCTACAGTCACATACAATCTAGAGCTCTCTCTCTCTCTCTCTTTCTCTGTCTCTCTCTCTCTCTCTCTCTCTCTCTCTCTCTCTATCGACTCTCTAGGTCTCTCTCTCTCTCTCTGTCTCTCTGTTACCCTCTCTCTCTCTCTCTTCTCTCTCTCTCGGCTCACACTTACAATCTAGAGCGTTCACTCTCTCTCAAATTAATTCCAGAGTCTCTCATCTCTAGTCTCATCTCTCTCTCTCTCTCTCTCTCTCTCTCTCTCTCTCTCTCTCTCTCTCTCTGCTAGTCACATAAATTCTAGGGCTCTCCCTTTCTGCTAGTCACAGAAATTCTAGGGCTCTCCCTCTCGGCTAGTCACATAAATTCTAAAGCTCTCTCTTTTAATTTCTCTGTAAATTTTCAGACGATGGAACTCAGGGACACTAAGCAATGTTTGACTGTGTATTGGTAATAATATTCAATACTAATAATAATTATCATTATTTCCTAAACAGCAAATGAACATGATAATATATTTGCAATAAAATAAAATGCATAAACATATGCTTTAAAAGAGACATTTATACATGGTGGGAATGGAGTAGCCTCCCCCCCCCTCCCCAAACCCCTTACAATGCTTGTTTCAGTGCTCACATACTGTGCTTGTATCTCTCGTGTTCGGATAAAATATCACATACTGTGCTTGTATCTCTCGTGTTCGGATAAAATATCACACACTGTGCTTTTATCTCTCGTGTTCGGATAAATCATCACATACTGTGATTCATGTTCGGTAAAATATCACATACTGTGCTTGTATCTCTCGTGTTCGGATAAAATATCACATACTGTGCTTGTATCTCTCGTGTTCGGATAAAATATCACACACTGTGCTTTTATCTCTCGTGTTCGGATAAAATATCACATACTGTGCTTTTATCTCTCATGTTCGGATAAAATATCACATACTGTGCTTTTATCTCTCATGTTTGGATAAAATATCACATACTATGCTTTTATCTCTCGTGTTCGGATAAAATATCACATAGTGTGCTTTTATCTCTCATGTTCGGATAAAATATCACATACTGTGCTTTTATCTCTCCTGTTCGGATAAAATATCACATACTGTGCTTTTATCTCTCGTGTTCGGATAAAATATCACATAGTGTGCTTTTATCTCTCATGTTCGGATAAAATATCACATACTGTGCTTGTATCTCTCGGTGCACTGAATGTGCCCGTCTAAACCAGGGGTTCTCAATCTGCGGTTTGCGAAAAAAAAATTTTTGAGGAACTGTGTTAACTGGTCGTGACATTAGAAAAGTTGAGAACCTCTGGTCTAAACTATGACATACCGATCTTCAGTCCCTCAGTGCTCCGTGTGTGGAAATTTGTGGTGCTCATTACCACCAACCACAAGCTTTCATGTGAAATTTAATTAACGGCTTATGTGAAGCTGATGACGTCTGGCTCTGGGTTGTGTCGATGGTGGTGGGGGGTAGTGTGTGACACCAGGTCATGGTGATATCTAGACCTCACGTTGCTCGTCTGTTGACACTTTCAGCACCTCGCTTTGATAGGTTGTCAATATTTATTACAGACAGTTAATATTTTAACTTATTCTAATCAAATTGTAAACTTTACTGTCGCTTTTTCTTCTTCTTCTTCTTCTTCTTCTTCTTCTTTTCTTCGCATTCGCTGGCTGTAAACTCCAGCGAAAAGTTTTGGCTGTTCGTCCACTTCTGGATTGTGGTTTTGTTCCAGAACTTGAGTGTCGCTTACATGTCCGTTCTACAGGCAGATACACTCAGACATCAAAGGAAACATCCTTAAATAGTCGCCTTTTACGTCATGCTTGTTATGAGGCCTCCAATGTGGCCCTAAAACCCACATGCGGATAGCTCCTTCTGGTCCAGTTTTATTGTAACCCGTTCAAACTTAAAACTGGCTGTTTTAAACAAACTTGCAATAAACACAGTAAAAGAATTTGTTTCTGCTGAAATATTTCAGATCAGTTCTTCTGTGTCTCTGTGCTTGAAAGCCTTGAGCTACCATTCACTGGTTACAAGTATCTGAGCCCACATCGATGCTCATTGTTTAAATTGGTCTTGGCTCCCAAGTCAACCAACGTAAAATTACAGTGTGTTTACAAATTCGTGCTCTTATATTTTTGATAATTTTTCATTTATTAATTATCCTAAAAATATGCGAATTTGTAAACGCACTATAGTACCAGATACTATCATAAAAAGAGCGCAAATTCGTAAACGCACTATAGTACCAGATACTATCATAAAAAAAGGCGCAAATTCGTAAACGCACTATAGTACCAGATACTATCATAAAAAGGGCGAATTTGTAAACGCACTATAGTACCAGATACTATCATAAGAAAGGCGCGAATTTGTAAACGCACTATAGTACCAGATACTATCATTAATAAGAAGGGCGCGGAACCTTTGTCGAGCTTGTCAAACGCACTATATGTAAGCGGAACCTTTGTACTATCTCATACCTGCCTGAAAGAACCTCGGCGTAGCGAACCTTTGTAAACGTACTCTATCAAACATGCCTGAAATACCTCGGTCTCTATCATTAGCGGAAAGCGTCGCTCTCAGAATTTGAAAGAACGGTCTCTCCCATATAGCGGAACCTTTGTCGATCGCTCTATCAAACCTGCCTAAAGAAGGGCGGTCTCTCCAATCACGTAGCGGATCCTTTGTCGAAACGCTCTCATATGCCTGAAAGAAGTCCATCACCACCTTTGTCGATCGCTCTCATCAAACCTGCCTGAAAGAACCTCGGTCTCTCCCATCACGTAGCGGATCCTTTGGTCGAGCGTGGCTCTCATCAAACCTGTGAAAGACGGTCACTCCCATCACGTAGCGGAACCTTTGTTTATCATCAAACCTGCCTGAAAGAACCTCGGTCTCTCCCATCACGTAGCGGATCCTTTGTCGAGCGTCGCTCTCATCAAACCTGCCTGAAAGAAACTCGGTCTCTCCCATCACGTAACGGAACCTTTGTCGAGCGTCGCTCTCATCAAACCTGCCTGAAAGAACCTCGGTCTCTCCCATCACGTAGCGGATCCTTTGTCGAGCGTCGCTCTCATCAAACCTGCCTGAAAGAAACTCGGTCTCTCCCATCGCGTAGCGGATCCTTTGTCGAGCGTCGCTCTCATCAAACCTGCCTGAAAGAACCTCGGTCTCTCCCATCACGTAGCGGATCCTTTGTCGAGCGTCGCTCTCATCAAACCTGCCTGAAAGAACCTCGGTCTCTCCCATCACGTAGCGGAACCTTTGTCGAGCGTCGCTCTCATCAAACCTGCCTGAAAGAAACCTCGGTCTCTCGCCTTATGCAGTTTCCTACCCAAGGTGTCACTAATACCATGCGCCCATCTTTGTGCTGGTCGCCTCCTGCCTCTCTTCCTCGTACCAACCCGAGAGCCATGTCGACTGTCTTTATAAAGTGTGTCTAGCAACATATTTCCCATGCAGAACTGGAGTAAAAGAGGTGCTTTGATTTCAGTAACTACGCGGGTTGCAGACATCAACGTTTTTCGTTAATATATTCTTCAGCGAGGGAATGTCTAGAAAAACAAGATCAAAGAACAATCAAATGAAACCATTTCACAAGTACACACTGCACCGTGTGCCAATCCTCGACTGTTGGCTCGTTTTATAAATAACACTTAGAGAACGTGTCATTCACCGTGCTGGAAACGAAAGTCAACACGAAGATTGCACATTTGAAACAGGTTGAATACCGCATTGCTGGTCACAGATGTGTTTCCAGTGCAGGAATGAGAGTAGTGGAATTCCCTGTACTAGGTACCCCAGACTGTCAAAACTTGCGTGTCTGCAGGCGTGACCGCCTTTATTCTTTGTGCCCGAAATAATTTTATGTTTTGTTGAACTTTATAAAATGTTTTATTGACTTCTCTCTCGCCAAGAACTGGTGTGTCATAAATGTCCTTTAACTGAGAGTTTGTGTGCCTGAAATGTAAGTTGTTGACGTGTAACGGGACTGTCAATGACTTAGACATATATAACTGACAGACAGATGACAGCGTCAAGGTATTAGTAACCACCATTATCACCAGGAGCCGCGTCAGATCGCGGTACATAGTTGTACTGATTACATATTTCTCCCTGCCTACTTCTAACGATTTGTCTCCCTTCTCTCTCTCTCTCTCTCTCTCTCTCTCTCTCTCTCTCTCTCTCTCTCTCTCTCTCTCTCTCTCTCTCTCCTCTCTACCTTTTCTACCTCATCTCTTCCACCCATCACAATGTACTACGACGCTTTTCTGATCACAGGTCGCACGTCAAATCTTGCTTCTTAGTTTTGCATAAATTCATTAAACGTCTGGTTTTTCCCATGATGTCTCTGTAAGCTACTCTAAGATTCTTCTTCTTTTTCTTCTTCTTCTTCATCTTCTTCTGCTACTTCTTCTTCTTCTTCTTCTTCTTCTTCTTCTTCTTCTTCTTCTTCTTCTTCTTCTTCTTCTTCTACTTCTTCTTTTTCTTCTTCTTCTTCTTCTTCTTCTTCTTCTTCTTCTTCTTCTTCTTCTTCTTCTTCTTCTTCTTCTTCTGCTACTTATACTTATACTTCTTCTTCTTCTTCTTCTTCTTCTTCTTCTTCTTCTTCTTCTTCTTCTTCTTCTTCTTCTTCTTCATCTTCTTCTTCTTCTTCTTCTTCTTCTTCTTCATCTTCTTCTTCTTCTTCTTCTTCTTCTTCTTTTCTTCTTCTTCTTCTTCTTCTTCTTCTTCTTCTTCTTCTTCTTCTTCTTCTTCTTCTTCTTCTTCTTCTTCTTCTTCTTCTTCTTCGTTTCCTGCTACTTTTACTTCTACTTCTTCTTCTTCTTCTTCTTCTTCTTCTTCTTCTTCTTCTTCTTCTTCTTCTTCTTCTTCTTCTTCTTCTTCTTCTTCTTCTTCTCTTTTTCTTCTTCTTCTTCTTCTTCTTCTTCTTCTTCTTCTTCTTCTTCTTCTTCTTCTTCTTCTTTCTTCTTCTTCTTCTTTTTCTTCTTCTTCTTCTTCTTCTTCTTCTTCTTCTTCTTCTTCTTCTTCTTCTTCTTCTTCTTCTTCTTCTTTTTGTATAAACTTAAGAGAGAAAAGGGGGTGGGTGGGGGTGTGCTAGATCGGTCCCTGTGCGTTCACTACAACACCCACATTCTCATCTCATGACCGACTAGACAGAGGTAGAGGTCAAGTTAATGGCTTTTGTCAAACTGGCCACTCCTGTCCTAAGATCCGAACCCCTTTTCCCCCCCCCCCCCCACTTTGCATTTTCTTAAACCTGACAGACACAGACAAACAGACAGACATATTTCTATCAGAGATGCATCAGTGAAGTGATGTTCTGTATTACTGTTCGTAATTCTAACATTGTCTATTCATACTGTTCGTAATTCTAACATTGTCTATTCATACTGTTTGTAATTCTAACATTGTCTATTCATACTGTTCGCAATTCTAACATTGTCTATTCATACTGTTTGTAATTCTAACATTGTCTATTCATACTGTTCGCAATTCTAACATTGTCTATTCATACTGTTCGTAATTCTAACATTGTCTATTCATACTGTTCGTAATTCTAACATTGTCTACTCATACTGTTCGTAATTCTAACATTGTCTACTCATACTGTTCGTAATTCTAACATTGTCTATTCATACTGTTTGTAATTCTAACATTGTCTATTCATACTGTTCGTAATTCTAACATTGTCTACTCATACTGTTCGTAGTTCTAACATTGTCTACTCATACTGTTCGTAATTCTAACATTGTCTACTCAAACTGTTCGTAATTCTAACATTGTCTACTCATACTGTTCGTAATTCTAACATTGTCTATTCATACAGTTTGTAATTCTAACATTGTCTATTCATACTGTTCGTAATTCTAACATTGTCTATTCATACTGTAAATCAAATGGTTCCTTCCCACGTCTTCAGACGGGTTGGGCACATAGGGCGAGATCTAAACTGTATAGGTCAGTCAGCAGTCAGGTGGATGATATGGTCAACATAATACCGACCGCCTTTACTTTCCAGGACTGTGCCTGGTACCCATTTAAAGCTGGGTTGACCTGGGAGCCTGGGTCATTTTGTAAAACGCCTGGCTCTGTCAGGATCTAAACACGCGACGTTTGGATCCGCGAACGTTTAGGACTCTAGTCGCTAGACCACCACCACCACCCTATCTTTCCCCAGGGGAGAAATAAGTTGGGATAAATCTCTAGATCTCTGAAGTCGTGGAAACTAGTTCTGGACCTTTAGCTGCTACCCCCTGGTGGACCGAGATAAAAGGGCGTGTTGCAACGATGATGAGAAATACCACAGTGATAAAGAGAAAGTATTATACCGTGACGGGGCGTTTTTCACAAGTATAATCCCAGTTTGGTGCGGAGACACAAAACAGATCCTGGTATTAAATTTCCACAACTGAGTTGATCTGTAGCAGCAACAGCAGCCTAGTGGTGCAGTATACCACAGCGACTAGCGTGGCAGTCTGGTGGTGCTGGTGTGTGTTCGGAGACAAAGACACACAAAGCCTCAAGTAGGTGACAGGGAATGTTCTTAGAAATGAAGGCACTCTGTAAAATATTCGGTCTATCAGCGATCAAGCGTCCATTGATCTATAAAACATTGTAACAGACCCCAAACCCCGCCAGACTGGGTGGCATGACAGCAAAAAATAGCCAGATCAGACACAAACGTGCCACACAGAAGAGTCCAGTTCGAATCCACACACACCCAAAAGTCTCCACTATCTTCTTTTTTCACGAACACGGGCTGTAACTCTGCCGATAGGTTCTAGTTATTCATCTGCTCTTGGTCTTGCGTCCATTTAACAAAACTGGCTTTGTAGGACGACTGTAAGTTCCTCTCCTCTCGTGCAGAAGCACTCAGACTTCGAAGAAAACATTCCTAAATAGTCCGATTTTACGACATGCTTGTTAGGGGGCAGTGGATCTAACCGCCCCCCCCCCACACACACACACACACACACATAAAAAAAAAAGAGGGAAAACAACAAATTTTGCATCGCAGTCCACACATGGAGTCTGAAATATATCCGAAGCTCACACAAAAAAGCCGGTTGAACAAGAGAGGAGTTTTCCCTTACCGTTTAAAAAAAAAAAAAAACACGAGGTTGTTTTCAACGTTCTCTGAAAGTACATGGAGCAAGCTTTAAAAGAAGGTAAATAAATAAAGAAACACGCGCCAAGAAGCGACGACAGTTATTACAAACAATGACGGAACCAACTACACAGAATGTAAGAGGATATGAGACAAAAGACGACGGTGAAAAAAAGACCAATAGGAACTTACATGAAAGATCTGCATGATTGTGTCTGTCATTTGCTGCTATCATGGCGACTCGAAGCCGCACATACTTCCCACTCGAGAGCACGACACAAGTGACAAAGAATAAGACACCTCATATCTACACGTCGCCGTCTTGAGAGGCAGGTCCCAGAGACATTCTTTATTTGTCGATGTCGTTAGACGTCTCCACGCGCCCTCCCGCCAACATATGTTTGAATAGATAGTCCGCCAACACAGCTTATGTGGGCACATTGGATGAATGCATATGATCCGTTGTCAGTTGTCTATACGATAGAGAACTGCTAAATACAAGCATGGTTTGGGGAAAACCCTACATACCAGCGTGTCTATAGATAGGGTCTGTGTCTGTAGTTGAAGCATTGCGAACGCGGGTAGTAATCAGTGATGCCTGGTTTTATTTCAGCTGCGGAAAATTTGGCAGCAAACCGGTTTGTGTTGGGTTTGACAGTAATATCGAGAGCAACTGAACGTAAAACTGCCTACCGATATCACACAGCCCCCCCCCCCCCCCTCTCTCTCTCCTGCTGTTGTTGTTTCTGTTGTTGTATCCTCTAAAGGATACGCAACTAATTATGGATAGGCTATTTCCCCAGTGGAGTGGTGAAACCATTTGTCTAGTGTAGATAGGCTATTTCCCCAGTGGAGTGGTGAAACCATTTGTCTAGTGTAGATAGGCTATTTCCCCAGTGGAGTGGTGAAACCATTTGTCTAGTGTAGATAGGCTTTTTCCCCAGTGGAGTGGTGAAACCATTTGTCTAGTGTAGATAGGCTATTTCCCCAGTGGAGTGGTGAAACCATTTGTCTAGTGTAGATAGGCTATTTCCCCAGTGGAGTGGTGAAACCATTTGTCTAGTGTAGATAGGCTATTTCCCCAGTGGAGTGGTGAAACCATTTGTCTAGTGTAGATAGGCTATTTCCCCAGTGGAGTGGTGAAACCATTTGCCTGGTGTAGATAGGCTATTTCCCCAGTGGAGTAGTTTAACCATTTGCCTGGTGCAATGAGATTCGTGGAACGGGTGTAGAACTGTGTGAGATGATTCAAGACTGCAGTATTGGATGAGATAACATAGATGGTTTCTGGAGCTAAGAGGTTCGTGCTTTGTGCTGTCGATGTGTCACCAGGCCATCTTTCTGGGGAGAGACCGGATCCTATGAGTTAAAACCCACGGGGTCCAGTAGGAGCGAGGTGGCTTCAGAGCGAGCCAGGTGGGCGGTAGCGGCATTTGAAATCAAGGGAAAGAACACGCGTAAAGAGATATTATAAAGAGGCGGTAGGCTAATCTTCTCCTTCTTCTTTGCGTTTACCAGCTGTAAACTTCGGCGGAATTTCTGGTTGTTCGTCCACTCCACGAATGCTACCCAAAGTATCCTAGCGGCGCCTGTGGCCTAGGCGTTGCGAGTCCGATTCGTAATTCCAACATACCGCGATCGAAACTCAAAGCTGGCTGCGTGGATTGTTATCATGTTATGGGTATTCGCAGGTCGACCTAGCCTAAAATGATTACCAGGATGGCTGTCCCATGGAAGCAAAAACGCCCGGCCTAATGCTGACCACATTACCCACCTAGTGCCGTGTGGTTTATAAAAATGTGGGTGCTCTTCCCATATGCCCGATGCGCCTAAAGGCGTAAAAAGGGATCTGTACTTTTACCCAACGTATCCCACCCACACCGCCCCCAACCCCGACCCACTAGTCGCTAATGAATCTATTGATCTAACACATCAGTCAGTGACTGATGACCTCTCATCGTGTCCACAGAGCCGAAATAATTACCCGGTTGTGTGCACCGTCTCGCCACGCCGTGTGTTCACATCACGTCGTTTATTATAATCGTGTCATTCTCATAATCAGTCCGTTCATCTGGTTACAGGGACTCTATGCTCAAAATTGTACAGTAGAACCTCGCTTAACGAGCACCTCTCATAACGAGTAATTCGCATAACGAGCAAAACAATTTGTAAAAGAATGACTCACTTAACGAGCGACGTTTAGCATAACGAGTGGCGAGGAGAGGGAAAGTCCCGGATTTTGGGCATGTTACATCAGTCTGTGTTTAGCACTCGTTCCAGTAGCATCGTAGTGTCGCTTGTGATCACACATTTTCTCAAACTTGTGTTATATTGTGATATATGTACATGAATCCTCCAGGCCTACAAGATTACCTCCCTGATGAATTTAAGTTCCTCAAGATCCAGTTTCTGCCTCCCAACACCACTCCGTTACTCCAGCCAATGGACCATTAAGTTATTTCTAACTTTAAGAAGCTCTAAACTAAAGCACTCTTCGAGCATTGTTTTCAGGTGACTAAAGGGACCAATCTCACTCTCAAAGAGTTTTGGAAAAATCACTTCCACATCGTTGCCTGCCTCAAGATGATCGACAAGGCGGGAGAAGGGGTTACCAAGAGAATCCTAACTTCTTCTTGGAGGAAGCTTTGGCCGGAGAGTGTTGTCGATTTGTGACTTTGAGGGGTTCGAGATAGTACCTGTGGAACCTGTAGTCAACGAGATTGTGTCTTTGGCCACAATCATGGGATTGTAGGTGGATAACAGTGATACCGAAGAGTTCGTGGAAGAGCACAGCCAAACAGCTTATGGAGTTGCATTGTGTTTCACAGCAAGGCGTTTTGCAGGAAAGTTTGAGGAGAAGGTAACAGAAAAGCAGCACTCTTCTGGCGAATAAGAACAATGCTGAAAGCATGGGGAACTGTTCCTTCTCACATTGAGAAGCGTCACCCTAATAAGGAAGTGGCCATGCGCGCTGCAAATTTAATCATATGTTGTGTCGCATTTTCGCCAAATTTTGAAGCGTCGACAAAAACAAATGTCTCTAGACATCTTTCTAGTAAAAAAAAATAATTAGCTATGTATCATAATTATTTCGACTTTGATTTTCTGCAAATCGAATTCGCATTCCAAGTGGGTTCGTTCCGCTTTTGAAGAAAAGATGGAGATGAGTCACTCTCCTTAAATATGTATATAATTTTCTTTGAATAAACTTTATACATAGTATTTTGTGAGTATTTTTTTTCAACACGGAACGCATTATCGTATTTTACATTAATTTATATGAGAAAAATTGCTTCGCATAACGAGTATTTCGCTTAACGAGTTTGATTCTGGAACGAATTTTGCTCGTTAAGCGAGGTTTCACTGTATCTTGTTCCCTAAAATTTGAGATTTCTCATCGCATCTCTCAATCAGAAATCATATCAACATTACCATCATAATTTCTGGCAAATTCTAGTTGCACACAATTCTTGTTTGTAACATATTCTAGTTTTGCCACTCACATTCTTGTTGTCGCAAATTCTGGTTATACAAAACTCTGGTTGTGTCAAATTCTGGTTGTTTCGAATTCTGGTTGTGTGAATCATAGTTGTACCTAATCCTAAATGTACTAAATTCTGTTTGTACAAAATTAAAATTGTGTGAATTTATATTTCGCCACATTATGGTTGTTCCAATTTATAGTTGTGCCAAATTATAGTTGTGCCAATTTATGGTTATGCCAAATTATAGTTGTGCCAAATTATGGCCGTACCAAATTCAGCCTGTGCCAAATTATGGCTGTACCAAATTCTGTCCCTTTATATTATGTTTTTTTCCCCCTATTCATTCTGTCCCAGTTATAACATGACTCATTTTTCTCCTTCATTCTGCCCCAGTTATAACATGACTCATTTTTCTCCTTCATTCTGCCCCAGTTATAACATGACTCATTTTTCCTCCTTCATTCTGTCCCAGTTATAACATGACTCATTTTTCTCCTTCATTCTGCCCCAGTTATAACATGACTCATTTTTCTCCTTCATTCTGCCCCAGTTATAACATGACTCATTTTTCTCCTTCATTCTGCCCCAGTTATAACATGACTCATTTTTCTCCTTCATTCTGCCCCAGTTATAACATGACTCACTTTTTCTCCTTCATTCTGTCCCAGTTATAACATGACTCATTTTTCTCCTTCATTCTGCCCCAGTTAAATTATGTCTCCTTTTTCGCTTCCTTCTGTCCTAGTTATATTATGTCTCATTTTTTTGCTTTATTCTGTCCTAGTTATATTGTGTCTCTCTTTTCGCATCATTCTGTCCCAGTTAGGTTGTGTCTCGTTTTTCGCATCATTCTGTCCGTTATATTATTTTTCCTTTTCCCGCTTCCTTCTGTCCCAGTTATATTATGTCTCTTTTTCCCGATTCATTCTGTCCCAGTTATATTGTGTCTCGTTTTTCGCATCATTCTGTTCCAATTATATAATGTCTCTTTTTCCCGATTCCTTCTGTCCCAGTTATGTTGTGTCTCGTTTTTCGCATCATTCTGTCCCAGTTATATTATGTCTCATTTTTCGCTTCATTCTGCCTGTTAACTTTGATGTATATGCGTGCTGACTATCCCCATTCGCGCTTCTGACTAACGGCTTGACACCCAAGTGCCCCGCCCCTTCCCCGGAAACAAAACTCCCCATCGTTTGTGATATTGCCAGTGCAAGAATGTAGTTCTACATGACATACGAAGCCAACAAGTAATTTGATTTGTGCACTTAGAGCAAACGTCTTGTGACGTCATACCATCTAAGGCATACACTGAAAGAGAAGGAAGTAGATCACGAGGTATACCAATAGCAAAATGGAAAGATAACATCAGAGAAACTCTACAGTACCAGGATGTGTTTATGGTCGAGGAGGTCCGAAGAGCAAGCAGCAGAACCTTTTATCTTTTCCTTCCACTCCTCTTTCTTATTTTTCTGTCTTCATCAAAAAATGGGCGGTTGTCATATTGCATTAGTTCACTAGGCTGCGATATCTGTGCATTACGGCCTAAAACAACTTCAGAGAAGAGAAGCCCCTTGTGACATGCTTTCAAGGGGTCTTACTTACCGGTCTTTATCCTCAAATGGACCCTTGGAACTGAACAGGGCAATATACCTTCCTCAACAGGACCAGAGGTCAGAGGGGGAACCATAGAAGACAAATAGCAGCATAATACATTTAATACAGCAATATGATTAACTCATATACACGCCTGGGAAGAGAAGAAGAGAAAGTCAAAGAGAAGATGGGTGCAGGATGTGTCGGATCATCTCCAGTTTTGTGGGACATCTTGCTTGGGATCGAGAAGTTTTCCGGAGGGCTGTTATGAGTGCAAGGTTCTGCAATGGGCAGGCTACTGATTGACTGACATACACCTAATAGGTATCAATCACGTCCCACGATACATAAGAGAGAGATACAGAGGGAGGGAAAAGGAAAGAGACAGAAATTAAGAGAGGGAGAGAAAGAGATATAAAGGAAGAGAGAAAGAGAGAGTTAGAAAGAGAAAGAAATAGAGAGGGAAAAGAGAAAGACAGAGAAGGAGAGAGACAAAGAGAGAAAGAAATAGGGAAATGAGAAAGGCAGGGAAGGAGAGAGACAAAGAAATAAAGGGAGAGAGAGGAAGAGAGGCAAAAAAATGGAGAGAGACAAAAGGAGAAAGAAAATATGAGAAAGAGCGAGAGGGAAAACAAGGTAAAAACAAGGAGAAAGCAAGAGAAAGAAAAGAGCTAGGAAGAAGTGGAACAGAGAGAGAGAGCGAGAAAAGGAGATAGGAAGGAAAAGAGGGAGAGAAAGAGAGGGAAAGGGAGAGAAAATGAGAGAGAGGGAAAGAGAGTGAGAGAGAGAAAGTGAGAGGGATAAATCCTGCGACATTTCAGGAGATCCGACCCTGACCCAGTAAGAACCCCAGCGCTCTAACCTTCTGGGCCACAAGTTTAGTCCGTCCGCCAGTCTGTGTGTCTCTGTGCTGTAATCTAGTGACAAATCGTGCAAGCAATGAAATAAGCTTAGTTGCGTATCCTTTACAGGGCGTTGCAGAACCAACCCCAACAGCTTCTGGCTGTTGTGTGGTTTCTCTAGGCAAATGTACGTCCAGTAGTTTGCCATTGCCTCTGGACGGTCGGCTTCTTGATACCACTGTCGAAACCAACGCATGGCCAGCAGCTGGGATCGAACTCGGCATCCCGGCATCTCGGCATTACGAAGCGTTCGCATCGACTTAGCCACAGAGCCGACAAGCGATAACATACAGCTATTAATATTCAACAAATTAATCAAGCAAGCATAACTGTGTCCTGGTATGCAACCATACAGCGAGGTGAAGAGAAAAAGTTTTGTGCGGGAAAAAAGGGTTTAGCAGAGGGAACGTGTTTTAATTAAACCAGTCACGTCAGCAATCTACTGACCCTTCAAGATACTTTCTAATGTGATAGACTTGAGTGGTACATGGATGGGTGTTTGAGTCAGGTGGGTGGTTATGAATCTTCTGGAAGATTGTGAGTTGAAGTCCCCTCGGGTATGTTGATGTATAGATGTATAGAGCGTTAAAAAGGGATTGAAGCTATCCAATTTAGTTCGGTGTGAAGACGCTCTATCTTCTATCCCACTCACGGAATCAGATGCAAGATTCTCTTGATGCCAGATCGCAACAGCTAGTTGTGAAAATCCACAAGACAAAGATAATGAGAATAAATAACAAATAGTAATGTGGTTTCTCTTAATGGGATCACACTCCAAGACGTGGAGTCGTACACCTATCTGGGCAGTGATGTAGATACATATGAGAGAACTGATACACATATTGAAATACGAATGTACAAGGCAGGAAGAGTTTTCATAGAACGATGAAATGTGTGGAGGTCAAAAGCAATTAAAACTATTACTAAACTTAATTTTTTTATTTGTATGTTAAATCAGTTCTGTTGAATGGAACGGAAACATGGAGAACAATTAAAACACTTTAAAAAACTCAAACATTTGTTCACTGGTATCTCTGCAGAATAAAGGGAATTAAATGCTTGTCTAACAATAGAATACAAAGGCATTAAACAGGCATCTGAGTTTAAATATCTGGGAACTACATTTACCGAAGATGGGAAATTGGATAAAGAAATTGACATTAGATGCAGTAAAGCAAACCAAGTATTGGGACAGCTAGCCCCCCTCTTACAGCATAAGACAATCCCAGTCAGCACAAAGAGACATCTTATTCAAAGCATATTTATTCCAACTCTGTGCTACCAGTGCCAGACATGGTCACTCACAACAAACCATAAAAGAAAATTAGTAACCACGGAAATGAGATGTCTGAGAAGGGCTGTAGGAGTGACCATAAGAGATAAGATCAGAAATGAGATCATAAGAGAACAAGTCGGCACAGAACCAATTCTGGATTACATACAAAGACAGCAAGTGAAATGGTTTGCCCACTTAGAGAGAATGCCTTGTGACACCATACCATACAAAGCATACATGGGAAGAGAAGAAGGACGTAGAGCACGGGGTAGACCAAGAACAAGATGGAAGGATAACATCAGAGAAACTCTACAACAGCACGATGTGCCTATGGTCGAGGCAGCCAGAAGAACTAGAAACAGAATCTTATATCTCCCTCGACACCCACAGCGGTAAAAGAGGAAGTGAAGAAGAAGAAGAATGCTTGTCAGGATCACTAATGTTAAGCGATGCAACAGAACTAAATAGTTGATAATATTAATTAATTATTTGGTAATATTGAAATTATCAGGAGAGAGAGAGAGAGAGAGAGGAGAGAGAGAGAGAGAGAGAGAGAGAGAGAGAGAGAGAGAGAGATTCCCCCGAGATTGTTTGTGGACGACGAGTCGGGACTTCTCAACCATAAGACAGTGCAACAAACCAGGGCGACCTTCAGGAGCCAGACCCAGGCAAGGCTTGGCAGTGCCACACATTGGTTTATCATAACCATAACATGATTCAGACTAGGCTTGGCAGTGCCACACATTGGTTTATCATAACCATAACATGATTCAGACTAGGCTTGGCAGTGCCACACATTGGTTTATCATAACCATAACATGACCCAGGCTAGGCTTGGCAGTGCCACACATTGGTTTATCATAACCATAACATGACCCAGGCAAGGCTTGGCAGTGCCACACATTGGTTTATCATAACCATAACATGATTTAGACTAGGCTTGGCAGTTCCACACATTGGTTTATCATAACCATAACATGACCCAGGCTAGGCTTGGCAGTTCCACACATTGGTTTATCATAACCATAACATGATTTAGACTAGGCTTGGCAGTGCCACACATTGGTTTATCATAACCATAACATGACCCAGGCTAGGCTTGGCAGTTCCACACATTGGTTTATCATAACCATAACATGCCCCAGGCAAGGCTTGGCAGTGCCACACATTGGTTTATCATAACCATAACATGACCCAGGCAAGGCTTGGCAGTGCCACACATTGGTTTATCATAACCATAACATGATTTAGACTAGGCTTGGCAGTTCCACACATTGGTTTATCATAACCATAACATGACCCAGGCTAGGCTTGGCAGTGCTACACATTGGTTTATCATAACCATAACATGACCCAGGCTAGGCTTGGCAGTGCCACACATTGGTTTATCATAACCATAACATGACCCAGGCTAGGCTTGGCAGTGCCACACATTGGTTTATCATAACCATAACATGATTTAGGCTAGGCTTGGCAGTGCCACACATTGGTTTATCATAACCATAACATGACCCAGGCTAGGCTTGGCAGTGCTACACATTGGTTTATCATAACCATAACATGATTTAGACTAGGCTTGGCAGTGCCACACATTGGTTTATCATAACCATAACATGATTTAGGCTAGGCTTGGCAGTGCCACACATTGGTTTATCATAACCATAACATGATCCAGACTAGGCTTGGCAGTGCCACACATTGGTTTATCATAACCATAACATGATCCAGACATTGGTTTATCATAACCATAACATGATCCAGACATTTGTTTATCATAACCATAACATGATCCAGACATTGGTTTATCATAACCATAACATTATCCAGACATTGGTTTATCATAACCATAACAGGTTGCAGACCGCTGCCTCCCACACCAACAAGAACCAGCCCAACTGGCTAACCTACAGTGACACGTCTGTGCTCTATTACATATCATTTGCAAAACTGTACAGCCCAAATTCCCTCTTTTCATCCGGGGTCAGCAAGGGTTATGCAAGATGCAGACTGACTTTCGTTCTGCGCAAATTGAACTTCCCTTTGAAGATGTTCTAGTTGGGTGCGTGCATACCCTACGATTTGATATTTTCCACGCTTGAGGGATTTTAATCAAAAGGCTGTGGTGACTCTACCTGTGATAGATTTCAGTCACACCTGTAAAGCGCACGGATCTAGACTCAAACACCTCGGTCGTGTCATCAAAGGATGGTTCCCACCTCTCAGAGACAGAAAGAAATACGTCTGTGATACATCCTAACCAACAAATGGGGAACCCTTCAGGTTGCTAAAACATTATATGACGTGAACAAATAGACTATGGACTGATAGGCACTCGCAGATATATGCATAAAGATAGGTGGATCACTGGACAACAGACACATTGAAAGCTATAGTTACCATGCAGGGAATCGAACCTCTCACCCCCAAATCAAGAAAACGCCTCCCTGCAGAAACAGATGCAGTTGGTCATGCGTTTTAGTACACTTCTTCATACAGCCAGGCGCTGACGTCATTATGTAGGGGTGACAGTTTCAATTCCCTGCATTGTAACTACAGCTTTCGATGTTCATGTTGTCTAGTGTGTCCTTCTATCTGTCTACTACTTGCATTAACTGCCCAGCAGTTTCTATTCTGTGAGACACGCTTCCTACAAAATAACACTTTCTTCATTTCAAGATTATTTGAGTTTTTCTTGAAAGACACCTGGTGTCTTTATTTACTTTGTGTGTTTGATAATTAAAAATATTGAACATTTAAATTTCTATATTCTTAACAATTTATAGTTAAAGACCGTGGATACTTTAGAGACACAGTACTTCAAGGCACTAGCACCTTTAGAGACGCAGTACTTCAAGACACTAGCACCTTTAGAGAAACAGTACTTCAAGACACTAGCACCTTTAGAGAAACAGTACTTCAAGACACTAGCACCTTTAGAAACGCAGCACTTCAAGACACTAGCACCTTTAGAGACACAGCACTTCAAGACACCAGCACCTTTAGAGACACAGCCCTTCAAGACACTAGCACCTTTAGAGACACAGTACTTCAAGACACTAGCAAATTTAGAGACACAGTACTTCAAGACACTAGCAAATTTAGAGACACAGTACTTCAAGACACTAGCACCCTTAGACACATAGCTCTTCAAGACACTAGCACCTTTAGAGACAACACTTCAAGACACTAGCACCTTTAGAGACACAGCACTTCAAGACACTAGCACCTTTAGAGACACAGTACTTCAAGATACTGGTATATTAAGACACACAGCACTTCAAGACACTAGCACCTTTTGAGACACAGCACTTCAAGACACTAGCACATATAGAGACACGGCACTTTAAGACACTGGCAACTTTCGAGACACGGCACTTCAAGACACTAGCACCTTAAGAGACAAAGCACTTCAAGACGCTAGCACCTTTCGAGACACAGCATTTCAAGACACTAGCACCTTTAGAGACACAGAACTTCAAGACACTAGCACCTTTAGAGACACAGCACTTCAAGACACCAGCTCCTTTAGAGACAAAGCCCTTCAAGACACCAGCACCTTAGGAGACACAGAACTTTAAAACATTGGCACCTTTCGAGACACAGTACTTCAAGACACTGGTATATTAAGACACACAGCACTTCAAGACACTAGCACCTTTAGAGACACAGCACTTCAAGACACAGCACCTTTAGAGACACAGCACTTCAAGACACTGGTAACTTCAGAGACACAGCACTTCAAGACACTGGTACCTTCAGAGAGACAGCACCTCAAGACACGAGCACCTTTAGAGACACAGCACTTCAAGATATTAGCAAATTTAGAGACATAGCACTTTAGGACACTAGCACCTTTAGAAACACAGTTCTTCAAGACACTAGCACCTTTAGAGACACAGCATTTCAATACACTGGCAACTTTAGAGACACAGCATTTCAAGACACTTGCACCTTTAGAGACACAGCATTTCAAGACACTGGCACGTTTAGAGTCACAGCACTTCAAGACACTGGCACCTTTAGAGACACAGCATTTCAAGACACTGGCACCTTTAGAGACACAGCACTTCAAGACGCTGGCACCTTAAGAGACATAGCATTTCAAGACACTGGTAACTTTAGAGACACAGCATTTCAAGACACTGGTAACTTTAGACACACAGCTCTTCAAGACACCAGCACCTTAAGAGACACAGAACTTCAAGACATTGGCACCTTTCGAGACGCAGTACTTCAAGACAATGGTATCTTAAGACACACAGCACTTTAAGACACTAGCACCTTTAGAGACACAGCACTTCAAGACACTAGCACCTTTAGAGACACAGTACTTTAAGACACTAGCACCTTTAGAGACACAGCACTTTAAGACACTCGCACCTTTAGACACACAGCACTTCACGACACTGGCTCCTTTAGAGACACAGCACTAGAAGACACTAGCACCTTTAGAGATACAGCACTTCAAGACGCTGGCACCTTTAGAGACATAGCATTTCAAGACACTGGTAACTTTAGAGACACAGCACTTCAAGACACTGGTAACTTTAGAGACACAGCACTTCAAGACACTGGTAACTTTAGAGACACAGCATTTCAAGACACTGGTAACAATAGAGACACAGCACTTCAAGACACTAGCACTTTTAGAGACGCAGTACTTCAAGACACTGGTACCTTTAAGTACTGGATTTTGTGTTAAAACACGGTGACATTTGAAGATTTGCATCATCACAGCGCAAGAAAGACAATACAGGAGATGATGTTTAACCTTCACTGTTCAGACAGGACAAGATTGTACGATACCGGTGGTGATGATGACGATGATGATAATGATCATAACGGGGGTGATGATTATGATGATCATAACGATAATAATAATGATGACACAATTTTTATGATCAGGAAAATGATGATGATTACATTTCATCGGTAACCCCCCCCCCCTCCCTTCCGTATCCCTCCCCCAACCTCCCCAGGTCCCAATTGCACCCCACTATTAATTCAATAAAACAGATAAAGAACAGACAAAGGACATCCACAAAACATACAAAGAACATCCACAAAACAAACAATGAAAATTCCAGAAAACAGACCTCATTTGGATGGTAACAAGCGCACACACACACACACACACACACACACACACACACACACACACACACACACGCCACGGTCCGGCGGATGAGAACGGCACCACAACAGACAGAATCCAACAGCAAACAACCGAAAAACTACAATAATAATGTCACAATCCAGTTAATACACACTACATCACAAAAGTCGGGATCTAGTGGATAACCACCACACAACAAACCCTGTGATTTAGTTGATAACAACCACGCACAAACAAATTCCCCAATCTAGCGGATAACAACGAAAACCAATATACGATGGATCGTGGCCATAGCAGTGTGCTCATATGCTGATGAAGGAATTCTTGCCGAAGCGTTCCTAATGTGAAGCGGGACCGTTCAAACTCTCTTTTGTGATTGTGCTAATGTGAAACGGGATAGTTCTTCCACTACTTGTGATTGTGCTAATGTTAAGTGGGACAGTTCTTCTACTACTTGTGATTGTGCTAATGTAACGTGAGACAGTTCTTCCACTACTTGTGATTGTGCTAATGTAACGTGAGACAGTTCTTCCACTACTTGTGATTGTGCTAATGTAACGTGAGACAGTTCTTCCACTACTTGTGATTGTGCTAATGTAACGTGAGACAGTTCTTCCACTACTTGTGATTGTGCTAATGTTAAGTGGGACAGTTCTTCCACTACTTGTGATTGTGCTAATGTAAAGTGGGATAGTTCTTCCACTAGTTGTGATTGTGTTAATGTGAAGTGGGACAGTTCTTCCACTAGTTGTGATTGTGCAAATGTAAAGTGGGACAGTTCTTCCACTAGTTGTGATTGTGCAAATGTAAAGTGGGACAGTTCTTCCACTAGTTGTGATTGTGCTAATGTAAAGTGGGACAGTTCTTCCACTAGTTGTGATTGTGCTAATGTAACGTGAGACAGTTTTTTCACTAGTTGTGATTGTGCTAATGTGAAGTGGGACAGTTCTTCCACTAGTTATGATTGTGCAAATGTAAAGTGGGACAGTTCTTCCAATAGTTGTGACTGTGCTAATGTAAAGTGGGACAGTTCTACCGCTGGTTGTGATTGTGTTAATGTAAAGTGGGACAGTTTTTCCACTAGTTGTGATTGTGTTAATGTAAAGTGGGACAGTTCTTCCACTAGTTGTGATTGTGTTAATGTAAAGTGGGACAGTTCTTCCACTAGTTGTAATTGTGCTAATGTAAAGTGAGACAGTTCTTCCATTAGTTGTGATTGTGCTAATGTGAAACGAGACCGTTCTTCCACTGGTTGTGATTGTGCTTATGTAAAGTGGGACAGTTCTTCCACTAATTGTGATTGTGCTTATGTAAAGTGGGACAGTTCTTCCACTAGTTGTGATTGTGCTAATGTAAAGGGGGACAGTCCTTCCACTAGTTGTAATTGTGCTAATGTAAAGGGGGACAGTTCTTCCACTAGTTGTGATTGTGCTAATGTAAAGTGAAACCGTTCTTTCTCTAGTTGTGATTGTGCTAATGTAAAGAGGGACAGTTCTTCCACTAGTTGTAATTGTGCTAATGTAAAGTGGGACAGTTCTTCCACTAGTTGTGATTGTGCTAATGTAAAGTGGGACAGTTCCTCCACTAGTTGTGATTGTGCTAATGTAAAGTGGGACAGTTCTTCTATTAGTTGTAATTGTGCTAATGTAAAGGGTGACAGTTCTTCCACTGGTTGTGATTGTGCTTATGTAAAGTGGGACAGTTCTTCCACTAATTGTAATTGTGCTAATGTAAAGGGGGACAGTTCTTCCATTAGTTGTAATTGTGCTAATGTAAAGGGGGACAGTTCTTCCACTAGTTGTAATTGTGCTAATGTAAAGTGGGACAATTCTTCTATTAGTTGTGACTGTGCTAATGTGAAGCGAGACCGTTCTTCCACTGGTTGTGATTGTGCTTATGTAAAGTGGGACAGTTCTTCCACTAATTGTGATTGTGCTTATGTAAAATGGGACAGTTCTTCCACTAGTTGTGATTGTGCTAATATAAAGCGGGACAGTTCTTCCACTAGTTGTGATTGTGCTTGTGTAAAATGGGACAGTTCTTCCACTAATTGTGATTGTGATTATGGAAAGTGGGACAGTTCTTACAATAATTGTGATTGTGTTAATGTAATGTGGGACAGTTCTTCCACTAGTTGTGATTGTGCTAATGTAAAGTGGAACAGATCTTCCACTAGTTGTGATTGTGCTAATGTAAAGTGGGACAGTTCTTCCATTAGTTGTAATTGTGCTAATGTAAAGGGGGACAGTTCTTCCATTAGTTGTAATTGTGCTAATGTAAAGGGGGACAGTTCTTCCACTAGTTGTAATTGTGCTAATGTAAAGTGGGACAGTTCTTCTATTAGTTGTGACTGTGCTAATGTGAAACGAGACCGTTCTTCCACTGGTTGTGATTGTGCTAATGTAAAGTGGAACAGTTCTTCCACTAATTGTGATTGTGCTTATGTAAAATGGGACAGTTCTTCCACTAGTTGTGATTGTGCTAATATAAAGTGGGACAGTTCTTCCACTAGTTGTGATTGTGCTTGTGTAAAATGGGACAGTTCTTCCACTAATTGTGATTGTGCTTATGGAAAGTGGGACAGTTCTTCCACTAATTGTGATTGTGTTAATGTAAAGTGGGACAGTTCTTCCACTAGTTGTGATTGTGCTAATGTAAAAGTGGGACAGTTCTTCCACTAGTTGTGATTGTGCTAATGTAAAGTGGGACAGTTCTTCCACTAGTTGTGATTGTGCTAATGTAAAGCTGGACATTTCTTCCACTCTAATATTTTTCGTGTTATTCTATGGATAACAACCACACAATAAACGTTAGGATCTGGTGGACACCGGTAGATAACAAAACAAAAAAATCCCTATCTGGTGGATAACAACCACACTAGAAAAGCTCCAATCAGGCACCACTCACTCACTCACTACCTTCACACTTGACTGCGCCGGCTGACACTCAGTCCTGTATATATTTATTTCAGATAACACTTTTCTGGCCAGCTGTACACAAGGTGGGGACTGATTTACTGTCTCACTAGAAGGGAATGAAAGTGTGTCATCTACCTGTATTATGGCGAGATAAAAGCCTGATCACACTCAGTCCCAGGTAGAGCTGTGTCTGTAGGGCCCCTGAGGTGACTTTCAGTAGTTAGACACATTGACATCTGCCCTAGATGTACCTGCCGGCCTGAAGTCTCCATGTTTGAGTCCCTACCGACACCAGTTTGTAAGGCTAATATGACTTTAAACACCTACCTTTATAAATGCGTTGTAGGGAGATTAGAGGGAAGTAAAGGCACCCAACCATGTGCTACTAGTTCTAAACATAGAATTTTTTTAAGCTGCAATAAGCGTGCAGATGATCAGGCAGACAAGGCGGTGTCCTGGCACTGGACAGGGATGACGTCATGAATGTCATGCGAGCTGCACATCAAAGAGAAGATCATGACAACAATCACAACTCGGTATCCTTGTAGGGCTGATGAGGAGATCGGAGCACCTATGTGTCTGCTCGGAGTGATGTGATGATAGTCCTCACAGGTAACTAATTACTAACGCCAATATACGCAAACATCCGCAACCTGTGAGATAAGATGCCTAAGAGAAGCCACCAACCTAACAATCCGAGATCGAGTGTGTAATGAAACTATCAGATAGATTGTGGGAGCGACACCTTGTACTAGATTCATAGAGAAAGAGCAGATCACGTGTTGGCCATCTCGTTAGAATGCAGCAAGATCAAATACTATCACAAGCACTACATCTCAGAAGATCAGTTAGACATGTTAGAGGACGACCACGAAAATAATGGATCGACAATATTAGAGACATAAGAACACCTAACTTGTGTTTATATTATAAATAAATATATGGAAGAAACAGTATAGAAGACAAACAGATAAACAGTCAGAGCTATTCAGATAGTAACAGTCTGTGTCCATATGAACAGGCACTCAAGGATATTGGACATTTGCTGCAGACGTGATCCCTAGGGGCAGCGGACAGCTTCCAGGTCAGAGGTCAGCTGATATTCTGGTGAAAAGTAAGCTGATAGATCTGTGGAGACAAGCCTGGCACAAAGTATCGGACTGAGGTATTAGCTACAACTTGGGGCCTCACAGTCTATAAGGACCTCACATACAGCGTATCTCTTGATGACTTAATCAAGAATTGTGTATTTGGGAAACCTGGGGAAGAGGAAAAGGGTGGCTGGTTAAGATTAAATTTTAGCTTTCTAGAGTAGAAAATAAAATAACGTTTGTGATTTTACAGATTCTTTATTATGTCATTGAATGACAATTAACCGACAATATAATTACATTATCATTACATTTAAAAGACGCAAATATTTTACAGTTTTCTGAGTCTAGCTAGTGTAATTTTAAACAGCCTCGGGACTTGATATCTTAGGGTCTCGTCTATCTAAATCCGGCTATGGTGGCACCCAGCCTTCATAGAAGCATATAGACCTCTCCTCTGGATGCAGCGAGAAAGACAAGAAGAAGAATACGACAACAACAAACAAACAAATTACCTGTGAATCAAACTGCTAGCTCCACTATCGCGTGTCTCTGCAACAAGTCACATTTATGAATCACAAACTGCTCAATGATATCTTTATCTCCAACCATATTGTACTGCAGAAAAACACCCAACAGGGGGTCTGTTTCACACACCTGTTTAAGTGTGTCAAACAGCCAAAAGCAACCAATTCCGTGACCCCGCTGCCACTAGAACTGAAATATGACAAGAGTCGAGATCCTGTTTGAATTTCTACACACAAAACCAACACATGACGTTTTCTGAATGCTAAAATGATCAAACGTCTAATCCTTTAAGAATGTTATCAATTCATCACACATTCTCTGCATCTTGAACCGACTTCCTGCAGTTAAAACACCAAATATTAATTAGGTTTGAGTCTGCTGTCTTTGTTGGCATATCAAACCACTTGTTACCCAATGGGAGAAACTCCAGTACAGCTGATAAACCTATTTGCGTGAACCTACTGGACAAACTGGCTGTGTCACATACTGACATCAGGATGGGAAACCGTTTTTGGTTCGGGGTTCGCGCGGCATAAAAAGGCGGGTTTCAAATGTGTTGTGGGTATGCAGGCCTTTTTCCTTCCCTTTTTTTAGCACCAATTTGCCTACATTTAGGGGGTTAGCCAGGGTGCAGTTTTTTATTTTCTTACGTGGGCGGAGAACAATTTTGTAGTTTATCTAAAGTTTTTTTTTTTTATTGAAAGATTTCTTTGCTTGTAGAGTTTGATTGATTTAAATTGCTCTGTTTGAAAAGCTTGTTTGATTTAGAGATTACCTGGCATGTAAAGTTTAAACTCGCTGGAAGATTTTGCATGTAAAGTGTAATATATTGAGAAATTACCTGGTTTAGAAGTTTACCTTTCTGGAAGATTTCTGTGCATACAATTTAACTAGCTGAAAGATTTCTGTGCATAAAATTTAACTAGCTGGAAGATTTTTTGTGCATAAAGTGTAACAGGCTGGAAGATTTCTGTGCATAAAGTGTAACTAGCTGGAAGATTTCTGTGCATAAAATTTAACTAGCTGGAAGATTTCTGTGCATAAAGTGTAACTAGCTGGAAGATTTCTGTGCATAAAGTGTAACTAGCTGGAAGATTTTTTGTGCATAAAGTGTAACTAGCTGGAAGATTTTTTGTGCATAAAGTGTAACTAGCTGGAAGATTTCTGTGCATAAAGTGTAACTAGCTGGAAGATTTCTGTGCATAAAGTGTAACTAGCTGGAAGATTTCTGTGCATAAAGTGTAACTAGCTGGAAGATTTCTGTGCATAAAGTGTAACTAGCTGGAAGATTTCTGTGCATAAAGTGTAACTAGCTGGAAGATTTCTGTGCATAAAGTGTAACTGGCTGGAAGATTTCTGTGCATAAAGTGTAACTAGCTGGAAGATTTCTTCACATGTAAAGTGTAATTTTCGAGAGATTATCTGGTTTGTAAAGTTTAACTGTGTGAAAGATTTCTTTGCACGTAAAGTTTAATATATTGAGAGATCACCTGGTTTGTAAGTTTGCTTGGTTGAGGGATTGTGTGGATTGTAAAATTTGCTACATTATTAGACTATGGTCTTTGGTTGAGCACATACAATGGAGAGATGAGGTGGTTTGTACGGTTTCATTAGCGAAAAGAAGACGTTGTAGAGTTTGTGTTCAGTTAGACACAGAGATTGTGCGGCGTGTAGATTAAACTGACTGAGAGACTACACTAAAGTCTAACTGGATGCCACATTGCAAGGTTGCGAATTTTCTTGTCTGTTAGAATACAGGGTTTGTAAAGGTAAGAATACAGGGTTTGTAAAGGTAAGAATACAGGGTTTGTAAAGGTAAGAATACAGGGTTTGTAAAGGTAAGAATACAGGGTTTGTAAAGGTAAGAATACAAGGTTTGTAAAGGTAAGAATACAAGGTTTGTAAAGGTAAGAATACAGGGTTTGTAAAGGTAAGAATACAGGGTTTGTAAAGGTAACAATACAGGGTTTGTAAAGGTAAGAATACAGGGTTTGTAAAGGTAAGAATACAGGGTTTAAAAGGTAAGAATACAAGGTTTGTAAAGGTAAGAATAAAAGGTTTGTAAAGATAAGAATACAGGGTTTGTAAAGGTAAGAATACAAGGTTTGTAAAGGTAAGAATACAAGGTTTGTAAAGGTAGGAATACAAGGTTTGTAAAGATAAGAATATAGGTTTGTAAAGGTAAGAATACAGGGTTTGTAAAGATAAGAATACAGGGTTTGTAAAGGTAAGAATACAGGGTTTGTAAAGGTAAGAATAGAGGGTTTGTAAAGGTAAGAATACAGGGTTTGTAAAGGTAAGAATACAGGGTTTGTAAAGATAAGAATACAAGGTTTGTAAAGAAAAGAAAATATAGGGTTTGTAAAGGTAAGAATACAGGGTTTGTAAAGGTAAGAATACAAGGTTTGTAAAGATAAGAATATAGGGTTTGTAAAGGTAAGAATACAGGGTTTGTAAAGGTAAGAATACAAGGTTTGTAAAGATAAGAATATAGGGTTTGTAAAGGTAAGAATACAGGGTTTGTAAAGGTAAGAATACAAGGTTTGTAAAGATAAGAATATAGGGTTTGTAAAGGTAAGAATACAGGGTTTGTAAAGGTAAGAATACAAGGTTTGTAAAGATAAGAATATAGGGTTTGTAAAGGTAAGAATACAGGGTTTGTAAAGGTAAGAATACAAGGTTTGTAAAGATAAGAATACAGGGTTTGTAAAGGTAATAATACAGGGTTTGTAAAGGTAGGAATACAAGGCTTGTAAAGATAAGAATACAGGGTTTGTAAAGGTAAGAATACAGGGTTTGTAAAGGTAAGAATACAGGGTTTGTAAAGGTAAGAATACAGGGTTTGTAAAGGTAAGAATACAGGGTTTGTAAAGGTAAGAATACAGGATTTGTAAAGGTAGGGTTTGTAAAGGTAAGAATACAGTATTTGTAAAGGTAAGAATACAGGGTTTGTAAAGGTAAGAATACAAGGTTTGTAAAGGTAAGAATACAGGGTTTGTAAAGGTAAGAATACAAGGTTTGTAAAGATAGGAATACAGGGTTTGTAAAGGTAAGAATACATGGTTTGTAAAGGTAAGAATACAAGGTTTGTAAAGGTAAGAATACATGGTTTGTAAAGGTAAGAATACAAGGTTTGTAAAGGTAAGAATACAAGGTTTGTAAAGGTAAGATTACAAGGTTTGTAAAGATAAGAATACAGGGTTTGTAAAGGTAAGAATACATGGTTTGTAAAGGTAAGAATACAGGGTTTGTAAAGGTAAGAATACAAGGTGTGTAAAGGTAAGAATACAGGGTTTGTAAAGGTAAGAATACAGGGTTTGTAAAAGTAAGAATACAAGGTTTGTAAAGATAAGAATATAGGGTTTGTAAAGGTAAGAATACAGGGTTTGTAAAGGTAAGAATACAGGGTTTGTAAAGGTAAAAGAATACAGGGTTTGTAAAGGTAAGAATACAGGGTTTGTAAATGTAAGAATACAAGGTTTGTAAAGATAAGAATATAGGGTTTGTAAAGGTAAGAATACAGGGTTTGTAAAAGTAAGAATACAAGGTTTGTAAAGATAAGAATATAGGGTTTGTAAAGGTAAGAATACAGGGTTTGTAAAGGTAAGAATACAGGGTTTGTAAAGATAAGAATATAAGGTTTGTAAAGGTAAGAATACAGGGTTTGTAAAGGTAAGAATACAGGGTTCGTAAAGGTAAGAATACAGGGTTTGTAAAGGTAAGAATACAGGGTTTGGAAAGGTAAGAATACAGGGTTTGGAAAGGTAAAAATACAGGGTTTGTAAAGGTAAGAATACAGGGTTCGTAAAGGTAATGATACAGGGTTTGTAAAGGTAAGAATACAGGATTGGTAAAGCTAAGAATACAGGGTTTGCAAAGGTAAGAATACAGGGTTTGTAAAGGTAAGAATACAGGGTTCGTAAAGGTAATAATACAGGGTTTGTAAAGGTAAGAATACAGGATTTGTAAAGGTAAGAATAAGGCGTTTGCAAAGGTAAGAATTCAGGGTTTGTAAAGGTAGGGTTTGTAAAGGTAAGAATAAAGGGGTGTAAAGTACACTTGTTATTGTAAAAGAAGACATCCATAATTGTGTTTATCCTATAGAGATAGGCCCATATTCTATAGACCAATCGACACTCGGTGGGTGATGTGGTCAGCATCACGCCGGCGGCTTTTACTTCCCAGGACTTTTCCATGGTACCCATTTAAGGCTGGGGCGCTCACAAAGCTAAGATTATTTTTCAGAAAAGTCCGGCTTTATCAGGATCTGAACCGAAGACCTTCAGATCTGCAGGAGAGCGTCTAGCCGCTAGAGCACGGCAGCTCCCCGTGGCGCTGACTTGATTTGCTAGGCCATATCCCCAGTGTATACATAGATTTCAACTTTGATGTCTGCTTCTTTTCTCCTTCTTCTTCTTCTTTTTTAAATCTGATGTCTGCTTCTTTGTTGTTATTTTTTTTTAATATGATGTCTACTTCTTTATCTGATGTCTGCTATTTTGTTGTTGTTTTAATCTGATGTCTACTTCTTTATCTGATGTCTGCGTCTTTGTTGTTTTTTTTTTTTTTTTAATCTGATGTCTGCTTCTTTGTTGTTGTTTTTTTTAAATCTGATGTCTGCTTCTTTTTTGTTGTTTTTTTAATCTGATGTTTGCTCCTTTGGGTTTTTTAATCTGATGTCTGCTCCTTTGTTGTTGTTTTTTTAATCTGATGTCTGCCTCTTTGTTGTTGTTTTTTTTTTAATCTGATGTTTGCTTCTTTGTTGTTGTTTTTTTAATCTGATGTCTGCTTCTTTGTTGTTGTTTTTTTAATCTGATGTCTGCTTCTTTGTTGTTGTTTTTTTGTTAATCTGATGTCTGCTTCTTTGTTTTTCTTTCTTTTCTTTTTTTTAAAAATCTGATGTCTGCTTTTTTTTATGTCTAATTTTTTTTTAAAGTTCTGCTTGCAGACGTGAAACCGCGGCAGTTGTGTGATTTCTGTCAATGCGTCGGATAGAGAGGTTTACTTTCTTTTAGTCGTGGCGATTTTTTTATTGTTGCTTTTGGCAGTATTTAGCTGTTGCATTTTCTTCATATGTAGACTGAAAGAATAAAGTTCCGTTGCCCAGCTGCTGAGTTGAGTGCAAGTTGCTTTTACAAGTATAGGGTGCGCTGACTGACCAGATATTCTTTATCTGTGCTCCTATTTTGTAATGTAAGTTATTTCGATTCTACTTCACTCCTGTCATCTCTTAGGACAGTTCTTCTTCTCTTTATTTTCCTCGTTTCCCTTTTCCTTTTTTATTTCTTCTTCTTCTTCTTCTTCTTCTTCTTCTTCTTCTTCTTCTTCTTCTTCTTCTTCTTCTTCTTCTTCTTCTTCTTTTCTTCTTCTTCTTCTTTTTCTTCTTCTTCTTCTTCCTAATCTTCCTCTTCTTCTTCTTCTTCTTCTTTGTTGTGGGATGAATTACTGTGCTGTTTAATTGCACGCATCATTCTTCTTTTTATACTTTGCTGCCTCCTCTTCTTCGTCTTTCTCCCCTCCCCCTCCCCCTCTTGTTCTATCTTCTAACCCTTACGTTCCCACCCTACGATTCTCGGACATACATTTAAAAAAACTTAAGAACTGAACTGGAAATCATCAATTAGCAATCTGTGGAGAGAAGAGTGGAAGTGGAAATCAACTAATATATAACTGTAAGAAATGAAAACCTAGTATATGTGACACTAGTTTCAGATCAATTCCTTGCTGTTGTAGGAACTACGGAACTACAATATTGTCAGCCTGAGTGGTGTCTACAGGGGGGCCGTGAAATATATCTTAGCCATGACCTCTCACCCTTAAACTATGATTCATGACCCGTGACTCACCAAGACGTGACATGTGAATTACAACATGAATATTTTCCGCTTGGGGGGTCCAGGAATACGCCCTAGAACTTTCTCACCAGGCCTGCCTCAGAAGGAGCCTGGGGTGAGGCGTCGTTATCGGTCGTAAACCCGCGTTCACAGGTGCTTACTTGCTGGCCAGACGGTTTGAATGTCTAATCTTTATTATGGCAAATTTTGTCTTCAGAAGTGACCTTGGCTTCGAGGTCAACTCAACCTCCAATAGGTAACAGGTAATGCCCTGGGAAGTAAAGACGGTCGGCAAGATGTTGGCCCCATATCATCTAGTTATTTACTTAAAAAAACCACAACAACGGCTTGCATATTTGAATACTTTGTATGAACATATGAAGCCGAGAAAATGTAGTAAACCGAGTTGCTAGCAAGCTTTCTTGTCGGTCTTGTGGTCGAAGGTTCCAATCCATATCACGTGGAATGTTTTATATTTGTCTGGTCCCCAAGTCGACCTAAAATAATATCATAAAACATTCTGGAAAGTAAAGGCGACCGCGGTGATCCTGGGCACACCATACATGCAGATGATGGTGCTTTACATGTAGGAATAGCACCATCTACCCAGCCGACTTGATCTGGTGGATGATGGTGGTAGCAATGGTGTTGATGACGATGGTGACATGAACAAATCTTTAGCTGTTGAAGAAGTGAAGGGACAGTCCTGACCTGCAGGCCACCCTCGCCTGATCGAGTCGTTCAGAGCACTCAGTTATAACTTCTTCTGAGCTTGAATGATGTATCTAGGCTTCGCCCTCTTGGTCTAACATCTATGTTGGGATTTTGTTACATCAGGATGCTAAAACTTTAAGGAATCAGCCTGAAAAGAATAAACAGAAGAGGAAGGAAGGAAGTAGGGAAGCAAGGAATGAAGAAGGAAGGAATGAAGAGAAGAAGAAGTAGGGGGAATAAAGGAAGCAGGGAAGAAGAAGGAAGAAAGGAAGGATAACGGATGACAGAAGGGAGGGAGGAAGGAAGGAAGATATTAAGGAGGAGCAGGAGGTGGAAAAGAAGAAGAAAGGGAAGAAAAAAAGAAGAATCAGGAGAATCAGGAGAAGAAGAAAAAGAAGAAGAAGAAGAAGAAGAAGAAGAAGAATCAGGAGAAGAAGAAGAAGAAGAAGAAGAAGAAGAAGAATCAGGAGAAGAAGAAGAAGAAAAAGAAGAAGAAGAAGAAGAACAAGAACAAGAAGAATAAAAAGCAGAAAAGAAGAAGAAGAAGAAGAAGAAGAAAAAGAAGAAGAAGAAGAAAAGAATCAGGAGAAGAAGAAGAAGAAGAAGAAGAAGAAGAAGAAGAAGAAGAAGAAGAAGAAGAAGAAGAAGAAGAAGAAGAAGAAGAAAAAGCAGAAAAGAAGAAGAAGAAGGAAAGTGGCGCCACTACATCAACACAATCAGAATTCACTGTTTTGTTTTTAAGCAGAGCCCAGCTCACTCTTACAAACATTCACATACCACACACGCACACACACGCACACACACACACACACGCACAGACACTCCCAAACATGCGCTAGTCATCACTGTACAACATGGCGGGCACACACAGACGTCTTTAGCCGAGCCACACCCAGGACCGCCACCACGAAGACAAGGACCTGCCCTAGTGCTGAAGCCGTCTCCTGCTGCAAGACTTGAGCTGTGAGCGCTCACAGTTCCGCTGGGGTCCTGGCAAACCAGGCCGACTTGAGTGGCTGACGTCTTTGTTTTTTCCTAGACTCGTTGACTCGCGACCCAAGGTTAGCCTCTTGTGGGACATCCCATGTTACAGCTAAACCCGCTGTGCGCGTGCCTGTGCGTGTGTGTGTGTAGTGTGCGTGTGTGCGCGCGCGCGTATGTGTGTGTGTCGACTTGTTTCTCTTCACTTGTGGAGGTTTTATCTTAACTCATTCCATTTTGGGGATTCCGAGTTGCCAGTGAGTTTCCAGGGAAAGTCCAATATAATGGAATGGGAGGGAGGTTAGGGTTTGGATCAGAGTTAGTCTGTGCTCATTTCCAACCTTAACACCCCTACACAACTGTATTTTTCCCTGGAGCATCGGCGACGAGGTCATCCATAGGCTCCCTGGTAGACGACCTCGTCGCCAGTCAGTATTTAGGTCTTTCTTCTGGGGTGCTGGTTGAATGTGACGATGTTTTTTTTTTTTTACAAGGCACCTACCTACCTGTTTACATTCCAGTTTTGAAGCACTCTGTCCATCACCGTTTCTCCATCATTTCCCACATTTATCCCACACATTCTGCCGTGTTATTTTCCCCTCACCCTTCCGCCATCATCCTCCTATTCCAAGGCTACGTAAACATCCTGCCTTGTGCGATATTTGGCGGCAAGTTGGTCAGTGTGCGCTCTTTACCTGCCAGGGTTTTTTGTAACGCCCTGCCAAATTGTTTTCTGCAAACATATTTTGCGGGCTAAAAACTAAACTCACAAGTCTGGCTCATGACATACCTGTTTTGAAAATATCTGCTTGACGCCAGCTAGATGTAAATTATGGCAACACTTTGGTTAGAACACTGGCCTGTCGGCTCAGTCGTCATGGGATCAAATCTCTCTTTGAATTTGTCTATCTATCTATCTATCTATCTATCTATCTATCTATCTATCTATCTATCTATCTATCTATCTATCTATCTATCTATCTATCTATCTATCTATCTATCTATCTATCTATCTATCTATCTATCTATCTATCTATCTATCTATCTATCTATCTATCTATCTATCTATCTATCTATCTATCTATCTATCTATCTATCTATCTATCTATCTATCTATCTATCTATCTATCTATCTATCTATCTATCTATCTATCTATCTATCTATCTATCTATCTATCTATCTATCCATCTATCTATCTATCTATCCATCCATCCATCCATCCATCCATCCATCCATCCATCCATCCATCCATCCATCCATCCATCCATCCATCCATCCATCCATCCATCTATCTATCTATCTATCTATCTATCTATCTATCTATCTATCTATCTATCTATCTATCTATCTATCTATCTATCTATCTATCTATCTATCTATCTATCTATCTATCTATCTATCTATCTATCTATCTATCTATCTATCTATCTATCCATTCATCCATCCATCCATCCATCCATCCATCCATCCATCCATCCATCCATCCATCCATCCATCCATCCATCCATCCATCCATCCATCCATCCATCCATCCATCCATCCATCCATCCATCCATCTATCTATCTATCTATCTATCTATCTATCTATCTATCTATCTATCTATCTATCTATCTATCTATCTATCTATCTATCTATCTATCTATCTATCTATCTATCTATCTATCTATCTATCTATCTATCTATCTATCTATCTATCTATCTATCTATCTATCTATCTATCTATCTATCTATCTATCTATCTATCTATCTATCTATCTATCTATCTATCTACCTATCTATCTATCTAACTAAATCCCTGTCTGTTTCTCTGTTTGTCTAACCGCCCGCCTGCCCGTCTGTCTTTTACAATAATTCTGCCATCTGTCTATGTAACTATGTATCTGCGAACCAGTGTACCAGGATAGTCTGTCTCACTGCCCACTGATTTGTCTGTCTGAGTTCCTTATGTCTTATTCTCTAACTATTTACTAGATTCTTTCTCTCTCTTTCTCTCACTCTCTATCTCTCTCTCTCTCTCTCTCTCTCTCTCTCTGTCAGTCTCACTCACCCACTCACTCACTCACTCACTCACTCACTCACTCACTCACTCACTCACTCACTCACTCACTCACCCTGTCTCTCTCTCTCTTCTCTTGATTTCAGTACCTTGTATCTCTGCCTGTCTGTCGGTCAATTCGTTAACCTTTTGACCACGAGCAAACAGTTTGCAGAAACTAGACAATGGATCGGACAACATGTGATACCAGATGCCAACTTTAGAGGAAATAATTATTTATTCTTAAAACAACTGATGTCCCAACCACTCCTGAAAAACTCATAGGTGTTTAGTCTCTACTGACAACCTGTAAAAATGTATATTGCTGATGTGATCTATAATACAGCGTTGACTACATATTGATATAATATAGACACAATATTATATGTACATTTCTCTTTAACACTACTAGCTCTCTCTCTCACTCTTTCACTCTGTCTCTCACTTTGTCTCTCACTCTCTCCTCTGCTCTCTCTCTCTCTCACTCTCTCTCACTCTGTCTCTCACTTTGTCTCTCACTCTCTCCTCTGCTCTCTCTCTCACTCTCTCTCACTCTGTCTCTCACTCTCCCTGACTCACGCTCTCCTCTGCTCTATCTCTCACTCTCTCCTCTGCTCTCTCTCTCACTCTCTCTCTCACTCTGTCTCTCACTCTGTCTCTCACTCTGTCTCTCACTCTGTCTCTCACTCTCTCCTCTGCTCTCTCTCTCTCACTCTCTCTCTCACTCTCTCTCTCACTCTCTCACTCTGTCTCTCACTCTGTCTCTCACTCTCCCTGACTCACTCTCTCCTCTGCTCTATCTCTCGCTCTCCCTCTCAATCTATCTAACTATCCCTCTCTCCTTCTCTCGTCCTCCACCCTCTTACTCTCTCACGTTTATCAAATTTCTAACCTTTTGAAAATAAAGTAGATTCATTCGTACGGTTATTCATTTCTCTCTTCTCTTTCTCTTTTCTCTCACGTTTATCAAATTCCTAACCTTTTAAAAATAAAGTGGATTCATTCGTTCGCTTATTCATTTCTCTCTTCTCTATTTCTCTCTTCTATTGTTTTTTTCTCTCTTCCTCCTCTTTCCATTTCTCTCTCACTTTCTTGTAACTTGCCCTCTCTTGTTCCCTCTCTCTATCTCACTCTAGACAACATAGAGACAGACACACATGTCAAACATGCCAGAGCTTCCCTTCCTGACCAGCTGCCACACAAGGCTAACGGCCTGCTCTGTCCAGCTGTAACATTAGGATTTCAGGTTTCCTATACATCCCCGTGTGGGTTCCAGGGCCCCATAGTAGAGGAAACCCGGAATGGACCCACGGTCTCCCAACAAGCATGTCGTAGGGGTTGACTAACTGGAGGGCTTTCGTCGATGTCAGAGTGCACCTTCCTGAGCGGCAAGAAACAACCAGCTGCACACAAAATGAGACAGTAAAACGGATGTGCGAGCAAAACTCAGGCCCTGGCAGAAAGCCAAAGTCCAAGTGGACGAACAACCAGGACTTTCCTCTGGAGTTTACAGTCAGCGAACAAGGAAGAAGCAGACGAAATATAAGAAGAAGGTTGCATATCACTATTCTAAGATAGGGCTCTTATCGTTGCCCATGTCCCGCCCCCCCCCCGCCCAACTCACGAGTTCCTCCACCCGAAGTCACCAGTTCCTACACCCGGAGTCACCAGTTCCTACACCCGGAGTCACCAGTTCCTCCACCCGGAGTCACCAGTTCCTCCACCCGGAGTCACCAGTTCCTCCACCCGGAGTCACGAGTTCCTCCACCCGGAGTCACGAGTTCCTCAACACGGAGTCACCAGTTCCTCCACCCGGAGTCACGAGTTCCTCCACCCGGAGTCACGAGTTCCTCCACCCGAAGTCACCAGTTCCTCCACCCGGAGTCACGAGTTCCTCCACCCGGAGTCACCAGTTCCTCCACCCGGAGTCACGAGTTCCTCCACCCGGAGTCACGAGTTCCTCCACCCTGAGTCACCAGTTCCTCCACCCGAAGTCACCAGTTCCTCCACCCTGAGTCACCAGTTCCTCCACCCGAAGTCACCAGTTCCTCCACCCGGAGTCACCAGTTCCTCCACCCGAAGTCACGAGTGGGGTGTCAGGCTTGATGCTGAACAGACAACAGAAACTCAGGTGGCACTAGGTTACAATATTCATTGGAATATTGGAGCAAAAGTCATAACCACATATTTGATAAACTGCAAACTTGATTAGACTGTTACACTACAACAAGCCACAATATTGCTACATTACAAGAGGATTGATAAACTGCAAACTTGATTAGACTGTTACACTACAACAAGCCACAATATTGCTACATTACAAGAGGATTGATAAACTGCACACTTGATTAGACTGTTACACTACAACAAGTCACACTATTGCTACATTACAAGAGGATTGATAAACTGCAAACTTGATTAGACTGTTACACTACAACAAGCCACAATATTGCTACATTACAAGAGGATTGATAAACTTCAAAGTTGATTAGACTGTTACACTACAACAAGCTACAATATTGCTACATTACAAGAGGATTGATAAACTGCACACTTAATTAGACTGTTACAGTACAACAAGCTACAATTTTGCTACATTACAAGAGGATTGATAAACTGCACACTTGATTAGACTGTTGCAGTACAACAAGCCACAATGTTGCTACATTACAAGAGGATTGATAAACTGCACACTTGATTAGACTGTTGCAGTACAACAAGCCACAATATTGCTACATTACAAGAGGATTGATAAACTGCACACTTGATTAGACTGTTGCACTACAGTAAGCCACAATATTGCTACATTGCAAGAGGATTGATAAACTGCACACTTGATTAGACTGTTGCAGTACAACAAGCCACAATGTTGCTACATTACAAGAGGATTGATAAACTGCACACTTGATTAGACTGTTGCAGTACAACAAGCCACAATATTGCTACATTACAAGAGGATTGATAAACTGCACACTTGATTAGACAGTTGCAGTACAACAAGCCACAATGTTGCTACATTACAAGAGGATTGATAAACTGCACACTTGATTAGACTGTTGCACTACAGTAAGCCACAATATTGCTACATTGCAAGAGGATTGATAAAATGCAAACTTGATTTGACTGTTGCAGTACAACACGCCACAATATTACTACATTACAAGAGGATTGATAAACTGCAAACTTGATTTGACTGTTGCATTACAGCAAGCCACAATGTTGCTACATTACAAGGGGATTGATAAACTGCAAACCTGATTTGACTGTTGCAGTACAACAAGCCACAATATTACTACATTACGAGAGGATTGATAAACTGCAAACTTGATTTGACTGTTGCAGTACAACAAGCCAGAATATTGCTACATTACAAGAGGGTTGATAAACTGCACACTTGATTAGACTGTTGCAGTACAACAAGCCACAAAATTGCTACATTAAAAGAGGATTGATAAACTGCACACTTGATTAGACTGTTGCAGTACAACAAGCCAGAATATTGCTACATTACAAGAGGGTTGATAAACTGCAAACTTGATTAGACTGTTGCAGTACAACAAACCACAATATTGCTACATTATAAGAGGATTGATAAACTGCAAACTGTTACAGTACAACAAGCCACAATATTGCTAAATTACAAGATGATTGATAAACTGCACTCTTGATTAGACTGTTACAGTACAACAAGCCACAATATTGCTACATTACAAGATGATTGATAAACTGCACACTTGATTAGACTGTTACAGTACAACAAGCCACAATATTGCTACATTGCAAGATGATTGATAAACTGCAAACTTGATTAGACTGTTACAGTACAACAAGCTACAATATTGCTACATTACAAGAGGATTGATAAACTGCACACTTGATTAGACTGATACAGTACAACAAGCTACAATATTGCTACATTACAAGAGGATTGATAAACTGCAAACTTGATTAGACTGTTACACTACAACAAGCCACAAAATTGCTACATTAAAAGAGGATTGATAAACTGCACACTTGATTAGACTGTTGCAGTACAACAAGCCACAATATTGCTACATTACAAGAGGATTGATAAACTGCACACTTGATTAGACTGTTACAGTACAACAAGCCAGAATATTGCTACATTACAAGAGGGTTGATAAACTGCACACTTGATTAGACTGTTGCAGTACAACAAGCCACAATATTGCTAAATTACAAGAGGTTTGAAAACTAGCAGTGCAACAAGCGATCTCAAAAACTATAAAAATCTGTCAGTGGAAAGTAAAGGCGGCCGGCATGACGCTGACCTCATCAACCACCAAGTGCCGGTTGGTCTATAAAATATAGGTCTAGCCCTATATGCCCAACACGACTGAAGTAGTGGAAAATGTCTTTGACTTGACTAAATTTGTCAGAATGTGTTAGTTATAACCAACAACATGATCGGGTAACCCAGAAATATTCGTTTCATAACAAGACATGTCAACCTTATCATCATCATCATCCTTATCATCATCACCATGATGACGTTACGAATATGGTCATCGTCCGGGTGTGACATTGTGTGTCACATACTTTGACTATCTATTCCCTTCTATTCCGTGAAATTGTTCCATTATCAGGGACGGAATTTAGTCAGCTGTCTCTGGCCGGAAACATAAATATTCGCCTCAGTATCTTTGAGCCCACCTCCCCCCCCCCCCCCCAACCCCCCCCCCCCCCCCCCCCCCCCCCCCCCCCCCCCCCCGCCCCCACCACGTATCCCGGCTGCCCGCCCCGAACCTCGTCTCTTTAGCCAGCTGGAGATTCTCCGTGTGCTACAACCAGATATTCTGTAAGTATAATAAACGTTGACAGAGCAGTCACTTTGGTATCTGTAGGTTTCAGGGTAAAGTTGCCCGGGGATGTTGAACATACGCTGCATGGACACCGAGTTATTGTCGACCTTGTCTGAAATGGTTAGGTTTCGGCTCCACTACGCGATGATCCCATGGTTGTGAGCTAAACATAGTTTGCTCAGACCCACGCAGTCAATAACTTTTATAGACCTACATCCTGGTGGGCCAGATCGTGACATTGTGGCATCTGAGCCAGGGCGGAGACATGGCCCAATGTTACCGTTCGGTGTTGTTTAGTGCAGTTTCCACGTGTGGACGGCAGTCAACGCTTTCGCTGCCTGAACTTCTGAGTTTAGTGCTTGGTGCAGCCCTGTGAGCTGTGTTTTTTCAATGTCTTTCATTTGTGCGGACGTTGTGTTGTGGTGTTAAATATGCTTGGCAGCCGGTTAACGTGTCGGCTGGTGCGATACCTTATGTAATAATTCTACGTGTGTATGGCCAACTTGTTGTGCCCGACTACTTCCATCAACGTCAAACTGCATTTCTGGTAGCAACTGATATGTCCATTTGCTGCTTGTGCATATTTCTGGATTGTTCCGGGGCTAGTTGTTTGTTTACCAGTTTTTCAAACGCGACAGGGAGAGACATTTCGATTGATTTGCACTGGTACAGGAACGGAGCAAGTATAGGGAACCCCGATTGTGGTGATGTTCAAACCTCGTCTAAGACAAAACTAGGGCTATTAACTGGCGGTCCGCGGGCTAAATGTGGCTCCCTGAGATCTATAAAGTGGCCCGCTGATCAACTCAAGTTGTATTGCATTATTGATCTTTCTCTGCACGGGCTGGAACTTCGGGTCCGTGATGATCCTCATTTTTAACATTCTGGTCATGTCGTAAACTGAGCTGACTCTCCCTCATCTACGCCAACCGGCAGCTATACTGTTGAAGTATACTGAGTGATAATTGTACAAGTGAAAAAGTACAAGAGAAAATGGTCACAAATGTACACATAAGACAACAAGAATGTAGAAGGTGTAGGCACACTGGCGAATAAAATCCACTGATTGTCTGTATACGTCTTGTCTCCATTTCTCCCAGTCATTTAATAGCTTTTCGTTTATTCTATGTTAGGAAATCTGGCCGCATGAGGAAGAATTGCTGTCTCTTTACCAAACGACTCAGGATGCGCTACTTGCTAGCTCCGTGTAGCAAACGCTTGGCCCAGGCATCTGACAAGGATCTGGTCCTCTCACTGATCGTTGATCGTTTGTAGTGGTCGGCAGATATGTCTCTAGACGATAGTTCCACATGTCTGAGGTTTGTACCCCAGTAAAGGGCAGTTTGATTTAAGTGTATATTTTGTTCAGCATATCGCTGTTACTCTGATCCCTGGACAGCCCATGGTTTCTCTGACAAGAAAAAAAACTTTTGTAGTTCATTCGTTAACGATTCTTCTGTTCTGCCCCCTTCTTCTTCCTCTGTAACTGGTCATGTCATTAAGCGTCGCAGAGTGTAGACATTTGCAGTTTCCCGTCTGTTGCTAGTTGCCTAGCTCGTGGTCATGTCATGACATCTTGTCTTGTAGCCTGCTGTTTCCGTGTTGTACGCTGTAGCTTGGTAGGCTCTGAAGATTCTTCAACATGTAGAAATCATTGACTGCAGGCCGAGTGTCGAACAGTCTTGGCAGAGCTGTTACAACTCAAAATAGCCATGTCTCAATAGGTACATGATTGCAAATGTTGAAAACGGAACAACCATTGAAAGAAAATCTTCATGGAGATCGAATTTATCGAGGACGCCGCATCTATACTATCGTTGTTCCATTGTACATCCATGTGATGCCATTCTACATTCTCAGGTGATGTTTAATCAGGAACCAATATCAGAGCTTCCGAGATGAACTTGCAACCCTCGATGTGGCCCGGTCTCCCTCAGCAGACGTTGCAAGGGGTAGTTAACTCCCACAGTCGCAGGCTAGTTGTTACAGACAACACTCCGGACTCGTCCGTTCCTGTATCCTAACTTGCGGAAAATTACACTCGCATCCAAACACAAATTTACTGAAATATCTTGGTTTAACTGTTTTAACTGTGGCTCGTGGTTTGTGAACACACTTTCACAATCACGACATTCGGGGGTAAGAAGTCATCTGCCCGAGATCTGGTCACAAAACGGCGAATCAATTGCTCGCTCACTCACAATACGAAACTGCGTGGTTCCAGGGACGACTTCTCGGGATCTCCAAACCCCACGCATAAACGATCTCAAAGTCAGACATAGAACCCACAACCGTCACAGAGCTAGGCAAACCATTTGCTCACTTGTCCACCTAAATCTCTCCAGTTAATAAAGACTCAGTTATCTCCTGGTGCCTGCCTTATCTTCAATTCCCAGGTTCCCCCAGGAAGTCAACTTCCGTCCGGAGTTTCTGTGGTTCCTCCATAAAAACCACTTTCTCTGGAATTTCCTAGGCTTTCCCGATAAATGCACGTTTCCCTGGAATTTCCTGGCTTCTCCCCATAAATTACACGTTTCCCTGGAATTTCCTGGGTTCTCCCCATTGATTGCTCGTTTTCCTGGAATTTCGCAGACGTACACGAACAGCGGTGTCCCACAATTCTCTCTCTACACGTTTGTAGTCAGGTGATAGTCGTCAAGGTTGATGATGATTCTCTTGGCGCCATTCATGTTTGCTGTGGGGTACAGAAAGGGCGCCTCCTCTCTGGCGGTCCCTTGGAAAGTCTCCTCCTTCTGCGCCGCCTCTGTCATAGCGGTTAACTTGACCTGTGAACACGAAAACAAACACAGGAAGGTAGTCATATTTTTCATCCTGGTGGTTGCAGGGGCGAGGCGTGCAGGTAACGGGTCTAACCCATTGTAAACATGAAAGTGCATTATTTTCCGGTTTACTATTACTTTTTACTATTACTGTTTACTATTACTGTTTACTATTATTGTTTACTATTACTGTTTACTATTACTGTTCACTATTACTGTTCACTATTACTGTTCACTATTACTGTTTACTATTACTATTTACTATTATTGTTCACTATTACTGTTCACTATTACTGTTCACTATTACTATTTACTAATATTGTTTACTATTACTGTTTACTATTACTATTTACTAATATTGTTTACTATTACTTCTTACTGTTAGTGTTTACAATAAATGTTTACTATTACTGTTTATTATTACTTTTTACTATTACTGTTTACTATTACTGTTTATTATTACTTTTTACTATTACTGTTTACTATTACTATTTACTATTCCTGTTTACTATTACTTTTTACTATTACTATTTACTATTCCTGTTTACTATTACTTTTTACTATTACTGTTTACTATTACTGTTTATTATTACTTTTTACTATTACTGTTTACTATTACTATTTACTATTCCTGTTTACTATTACTTTTTACTATTACTTTTTACTATTACTGTTTACTATTATTGTTCACTATTACTATTAACTGTAACTGTTTACTATTACTGTTTACTATTACTCTTTAATAATGCTGTTTACTATTTCTTTTTACTATCACTGTTTACTATAACTGTTTACTATTACTGTTTACTATTACTGTTTACTATTACTGTTTACTATTACTGTTTACTATTACTGTTCACTATAACTGTTTACTATTACTGTTTACTATTACTGTTTACTATTACTGTTTACTATTATTGTTCACTATTACTATTAACTGTAACTGTTTACTATTACTGTTTACTATTTCTGTTTACTATTACTGTTTACTATTACTGTTTACTATTACTGTTTACTATTACTGTTTACTATTATTGTTCACTATTACTATTAACTGTAACTGTTTACTATTACTGTTTACTATTACTGTTTACTATTACTGTTTACTATTACTGTTTACTATAACTGTTTACTATTACTGTTCACTATTACTATTAACTGTAACTGTTTACTATTACTGTTTACTATTACTGTTTACTATTACTGTTTACTGTTACTGTTTACTATTACTGTTTACTATAACTGTTTACTATTACTGTTCATTATTACTATTAACTGTAACTGTTTACTATTACTGTTTACTATTACTGTTTACTATAACTGTTTACTATTACTGTTTACTATTACTGTTTACTATTACTGTTCACTATTACTGTTCACTATTACTATTAACTGTAACTGTTTACTATAACTGTTTACTATTACTGTTTACTATTACTGTTTACTATAACTGTTTACTATTACTGTTTACTATTACTGTTTACTATAACTGTTTACTATTACTGCTCACTGTTACTGTTTACTGTTACTGTTTACTATTACTGTTTACTATAACTGTTTACTATTACTGCTCACCGTTACTGTTTACTATTACTGTTTACTATAACTGTTTACTATAACTGTTTACTATTACTGCTCACTGTTACTGTTTAATGTTACTGTTTACTATAACTGTTTACTATTTATCACAAAAACGCTACTTGTTTGACGTCTCTCCGGTCACATAAAGACTGGTAATTGTATTAACATGTTTACGCCACTCATTAAGGAAGGTATCCACGATATGGAGGGGACAGACATTAAATCTGGCCACCCATAAAGAGAGGTGTCCACGACATGGAGGGGACAGACATTAAATCTGGCCACCCATAAAGAGAGGTGTCCACGACATGGAGGGGACAGACATAAAATCTAGCCACTTATGAATAAAGGTGTCCACAACATGGAGGGGACAGACATAAAATCTAACCACTTATGAATAAAGGTGTCCACAACATGGAGGGGACAGACATAAAATCTAGCCACTTATGAATAAAGGTGTCCACAACATGGAGGGGACAGACATAAAATCTAGCCACTTATGAATAAAGGTGTCCACAACATGGAGGGGACAGACATAAAATCTAGTCACCCATAAAGAGAGGTGTCCGCGACATGGAGGGGACAAACATTAAATCTGGCCATTCCAGCGACAGAGTCTACAAGTGTCTTGAGAATCGTTTCATGTTTACGTTGGGGACCCAAACACCCAGGGTACTGAACTGTTAACACAGTTTCATCTGAAAATCTTCAAGTCATGGCCTTTGGCATTCTCGTGCTATTCACTTTGGCCCTCACATAGCTCTTCATTCCACTGGCAAGACATCAACGTGGCTGCTTCGGGATACGTCAGTTGAGTGATATTTGTGTATTCGTGAGGTTTCGTTTCTGTATGTGCCGATGAAGGCTCTGTAGCAATAAAGTTCACTTTTCGTTTGTGTTTGTTGTATTGTGAAGCTCGCTTATCTATATTTCGTTTGTGTTTGTTGTATTGTGAAGCTCGCTTATCTATATTTCGTTTGTGTTTGTTGTATTGTGATGCTCGCTTATCTATATTTCGTTTGTGTTTGTTGTATTGTGAAGCTCGCTTATCTATATTTCGTTTGTGTTTGTTGTATCATGAAGCTCGCTTATCTATATTTCGTTTGTGTTTGTTGTATTGTGAAGCTCGCTTATCTATATTTCGTTCGGTTTTATATCTGTCCATGATATTTGGAAACTGTAGCGTGTGAAAGCTCATAATTACTGATACTACACTGTGTATTATGGGGTGTTGGAGTGTGCGGGAGTGTGTATGATAAGGTGTGGGTGCTTGAGTGAGTGTGTATAACAAGGTGTGGGCGCGTGAGTGAGTGTGTGTCATAAGGTGTAGATGCGTGAGTGAGTGTGCATGATAGGGTGTAGGTGTGAACGTAAGCGTGTATGATAGGGTGTATGTGTGTGAGTGAGTGTGTATGATAATGTATGGGTGTGAGAGTGAGTGTACATGATAGGGTGTAGGTGTGAGAGTAAGCGTGTATGATAGGGTGTAGGTGTGTGAGTGAGTGCGTTTGATAGTGTATGGGTATGTGAGTGAGTGTGAGTAACAGGGTATTAGTCTCTGAGTGTTTGTGTGTGTGTGTGTGTGTGTTGATGTGTGCGCCTGTAGGACTATGAGCGTATGTGTGTGTGTGTGTGTGTGTGTGTGTGTGTGTGTGTGTGTGTGTGATGATGTGTGCGCCTGTAGGACTATGAGCGTATGTGTGTGTGTGTGTGTGTGTGTGTGTGTGTGTGATGTGTGCGCCTGTAGGACTATGAGCGTATGTGTGTGTGTGTGTGTGTGTGTGTGTGTGTGTGTGTGTGTGTGTGTGTGTGATGTGTGCGCCTGTAGGACTATGAGCGTATGTGTGTGTGTGATAATGTGAGTGTGTATTAGTTTATGTTGTCATGATTCTGATTAATATTACATTTGCGATGAAGAATCATCGTCAGTAAATGTGACTTTCAAATGATTCGGCTTGCCATGAGAAGATTCAACTCGCCATGAGAAGATTCAACTCGCCATGAGAAGATTCAACTCGCCATGAGAAGATTCAACTCGCCATGAGAAGATTCAACGCGCCATGAAAAGATTTAACTCGCCATGAAATGATTCAACTCGCCATGAAATGATTCAACTCGCCATGAAAAGATTTAACTCGCCATGAAAACATTCAACTCGCCATGTGAAGATTCAACTCGCCATGAAAAGATTTAACTCGCCATGGAAACATTCAACTGGTCATGAAATGATTCCCTTCCTTACAAATTGGTTGAATTCCCTATGAAGCGGTTCGTGACCCCATGAAGGGATTCTCTCCACGGTAAAGACAAAGACAAACCGATTGCTACTCCAACAAGTCACGTTTATCTCATCTGACTATTTAAACAACTTATCTGTAAATGCTATTCCAGTAACTCATTTGTAAATAATATTCCAATAATGCACATGGGAATGCAGTTATTCCAACAACTCACCCATCAACTCTAGTCCTTCAACTTACCTGTAAATTCAGTACAGCAAATCATCTGGAATTACTATTCTAACAACTCACATGTAAATACTATTATTCCAACAACTCACCTGTAAATGCTATTTTAACAACTCACCTCTGAATGCTATTCCAATAACTCAGTGTAAACGCTATTTCAGCAAGTCGCTTGTAGATACTATTATTCCAACAATCCATCTGCAATACTTTTAATACAACAACTCACTTCTGTATGCTATTTCAACAATTTATCTACAAATACTAATAATCCAGTTACTCATTGGTAAATGCTATTCCAACAACTCACGTGTAAGTACTTTATTCCAACAATTCACCCGTAAATACTAACCTGTAAATGCTTTTTGAACAACTCACTGTAAATGCTATTCCAACAACTAACTGTAAAAAGGTAATCCAATCTGTGAAGGCTTTTCCAACAACTAACTGTAAAAGCTAATCCAAAAACTCACCTGTAAATGCTATTTCAACAACTCTCCTGTAAATGCTATTCCAACAACTCACCTGTAAATGCTATTCCAACAACTCATCTGTAAATGCTATTCCAACAACTCATCTGTAAATGCTATTCCAACAACTCACCTGTGAATGCTATTCCAACAACTCACCTGTAAATGCCTGTTGCCTATTTTCATATTCCGCTGTCTCAGCAGCTCCAGTTGTGTGTATAGACGCCGGAACTCTTCCTGTGTGAAGACAGGCAGGACAGAACAGAGAAGCTTCACTAGTCTTGTCTTGTATAATAAGAATAGTTGAAACAGCTGTTTTTATTTGTCTTTGTCTGTCTGTCTGCCGGCCTGTCTGTCTGTACATATGTATGTATGTATGTCTCTCCCTTTGTCTGTCTCTATTTCTTAATCTCCTAATCTCTCTCACTCCTTGTTACTTTCTCTCTCTCTCTCTCTCTCTCTCTCTCTCTCTCTCTCTCTCTCTCTCTCTCTCTCTCTCTCTCTCTTTCTGATTCACTCTGACTCTTTGTGACCCTCCCTCTCTGACTATGCTTCTCTTTCTGCCTCTCTCCATCTCTGACTCTGTGACTCTCCCTCTATGTGACTCTCCCTCTCTGCAACTATCCCTCTATGTGACTTTCCCTCTCTGCAACTATCCCTCTATGTGACTTTCCCTCTCTGCAACTCTCCCTCTATGTGACTTTCCCTCTCTGCAACTATCCCTCTATGTGACTTTCCCTCTCTGCAACTCTCCCTCTATGTGACTCTTACTCTCTGTGACTCTCCCTCTCTGATTATGATTCTCCCTCTCTGACTGTGATTCTCCCTCTCTGACTGTGATTATCCCTCTCTGACTGTGATAATCCCTCTCTGTGACTCCCCTATATGTGACTGCCCCTCTCTGTGACTCTCAATGTCTGTGACTCTGCCTCTCTGCAACTCTCCCTCTATGTGGCTTTTAGTGTCTGTAACTCTCCCTCTCTGCAACTCTCCCTCTATGTGGCTTTTACTGTCTGTGACTCTCCCTCTCTGCAACTCTCCCTCTATGTGGCTTTTACTGTCTGTGACTCTCCCTCTCTGCAACTCTCCCTCTATGTGGCTCTTACTGTCTCTGACTCTCCCTCTCTGCAACTCTCCCTCTATGTGGCTCTTACTGTCTTTGACTCTCCCTCTCTGCAACTCTCCCTCTATGTGGCTTGTACTGTCTGTGACTCTCCCTCTCTGACTCTCTCTCTTCCCTCTCCCCCTCTCTTTATCTCTCTTTCCTCTCTCCCTCTCTCTGTGTGTAAACATGAGATATGGTTTTACAGCCCAGCAATGAGAACATCGTGGATAGATAAGAACTTGTGAACTTCAAATGTCTCGACTAAATCAAAACTCTGGGGGCATAGGCTACCCACATCAGTCTGAGACATATCTCTATTCTTGGGGCAACTCGTGAGATGGAGAGATGGAGAGATGGAGAGAGGAGAAATCTGACAACGGGATAGTGGAAAGAGAAGAGAGACACATGACAACTAAAAGAAAACATGTTAGGCTGTCTGGTTTTTTGGCATCATGACATCTTGACACCATGGCATTTTGGTATTATGACATCTTGACACCATGAAATTTTGGCGTCATGACATCTCACCAACATGATATTATGGCGTCACGACATCTCGACAGCATGACATTTTGGCGTCATGACGTCTTGACACCATGGCATTTTGGCGTCATGACATCTCACCAACATGATATTATGGCGTCACGACATCTCGACAGCATGACATTTTGGCGTCATGACGTCTTGACACCATGACATTTTGGCGTCATGACGTCTTGACAACATGACTTTTTGGCATCATGACATTTTGGCATCCTGGCATTATGGCATCACGGTATCTTGGCGTTAAACAACACGTGTATTAGAAATAACTAACTTGGGGACAAGACACGACTACCAACAAGACACGACTACAAACAAGACACGACTACAAACAAGACACGACTACCAACAAGACACGACTACCAACAAGACACGACTACAAACAAGACACGACTACCAACAAGACACGACTACAAACAAGACACGACTACAAGCGCCACTACAGTCAACCCGTGCTGTCATCTGCAGTAGATGATGATTATGGTGATAATAATGATGATGATGATGGAAGTGATAATGACAGTGAAGACGAGGATGATGACAAATACCTGGATGTCCTTCTCCAGGAAGCTCTCATACTCCTCTTCCTCGCCCGTGCTGTAGCCGTGTCTCCCGAAGGCCGCTGAGGTCATGCTTGGGGGCCGGGTCCCCATGGTGTACTTGGAGTTCCTGCTGACGCTAGTTGTCTGCTCCTGGCTCTTGCCGTGGTACTTGTACACCAGATACCACTGGCGACGTACATGTGTGAGTGGGTGAGTGGGTTTGTGGATGAGTCGGTTTGTGGTGAGTGGGTGAGTAAATGGGTGTTTGTTAATGGGTGGGTGAGTGGGTGTGGATGAGTGGGTGATGAGTGGGTGGGTAAGTGAATGGGTGTGTATGTGTGAATGAGTGGGTGTGTGAGTGGGTGATGGGTGGATGGGTAAGTTGAGGAGTGAGTGGGTGTGTGATTGAGTGGGTGTGTGTGTGTGATTGAGTGGGTGTGTGAGTGGGTGGGTGAGTGAGTGGGTAATGAGTGGGTGGGTAAATGGTTGATTGAATGGGTCAGTAATGGGGTAGGTGAGTGAGTGAATGGGTGTTTGTGATTGACGGGTTTGGTGTGTTAGTGTGTGTGTGTGTGCGTGTGTGTTTGTTTGGGTGTGTGTTTGTGTGAGAGTAGGTGAGTCGAAGTGAGGGGCTGTATGTGTGTACATGTTTTCTTCTTTTTCTGCCCTTGATCTTCCATTGGAGCATAGAACCCCAACCAACTTACGCCAAGCCATCCAATCTTTTGCTGTCGCACGCAACTCTCCCAATGTCCTCCTCATCATTTTCACTCCATTTCTTGACTGATTTCATGTTTGCCTATCTCCTCTTCATATCGTTGTTGACACGTCACATATTCACAAGAGGATCTCCATTGCTGACAGTCTACAGCTTGTCTGCCTATGGTATCCCAAGTCATTCTGCCTTACTTCATGTTCCCTTTCTGCCGATGGTATCCCACGTTAATCCGTCTTTGTTCATTTTCATTTCTGTCGTCCTTCTCTGTATTTCCGTATGCACACACATTTCTTTTCCCTACGCTGTCTACCATCCATCGAAGAGCTGTTCTTGCCAAAGTGTAGCGAGGCTCTCTGCACAAATGACCAAACCAACTCCATCTTCCTTCTTTGATCATATTTTCCAGTCATAAATAGTTGGTTTTTTCTCCACAGTTATTTATTATTCATATTGTTTTGAAACAACAACTGCAGTTAGAAACTTACTTCTGAAAAGTTTATTATAGTGTAAATGTGATCAAGGAGAAGTTTTTGTTGTAGGGATATTTTGTCACAATCTTTCACAGAGTCAACACAGCTTAAACATACATCATGTGGGCAACTAATTCCCCCCCCCCCCCCCCCCCCCCCCCCCCCCCCCCCCCCCCCCAATCACCGTTTCTTCCCAGATAGTTTCTTTGAAAACAAAACTCTTCAAATTATCGGACTGAATTTGTACGAAAATGGATTAGTGCACTTGCTTTCATGATTATGTTTATGTTTCTTCATTGGAACAATATCATAGCCCACGGGTATAACCCATAAGTGCTCCGTTCTACTTCTAACTCAAGCCTGAGTCTAAAGAATCTCAGCGCAATGCACGAACTCCGTTGAACCGGCGAGGATCCTGAAATACTTTGGGTAGATTTTAAACTCCAAATTTTGTCCGGGCAGCGCCGTTCGGCTACTGTTTTCCATGTCCAAATGCCAAGGGATTTTTTTACGTACGCAAGAATACACCGGGGCTTGAACCAGGAACCTCCAGCACTCGAAGCGGACACCATACCTCCAGACTACTCAGCATCTTACCGAGATATATTCTAGTCCACAGTACAACGAGATGCGCTGACCAGTTCTAGTCCTCTTTCCCTTACCAGCATTTTCTAGAATTTCTGAAATCTCTCTGGCAATCACTACAGGGTAGGATTGGAGTCCAGTCAATGAGAAGGCAGCTGTCCTGTTTGAGAAGTCTTACCTTAGAGCCGAACAGAAAGGTCAGGGTCACCGTGGTGGTCATTCAATGAGAAGTCTTACCTAAGAGCCGAACAGAAAGGCGAGGGTCACCGTGGTGGTCAGTCAATGAGAAGGCTTACCTTAGAGCCGAACAGAAAGGTCAGGGTCACCGTGGTGGTCAGTCAATGAGAAGTCTTACCTTAGAGCCGAACAGAAAGGCGAGGGTCACCGTGGTGGTCATTCAATGAGAAGTCTTACCTTAGAGCCGAACAGAAAGGCGAGGGTCACCGTGGTGGTCATTCAATGAGAAGTCTTACCTTAGAGCCGAACAGAAAGGCGAGGGTCACCGTGGTGGTCAGCTGGGTGTGAATGAAGAGCACCAGATAGATCAGGTCAGGGTTCGTCGGAAACGGTTCCCGTAAAAATATTCTGCAGCAAAAACGAAATGTCTTAGTGAAACAATAACATGGAGGCTAATGTGATAGCCGGAAGAAAGAAGGAGGAAAAACAGAAGGGAAGGTAAAAAAAGGAGAAAATTGTGATTAGAACAAAAGTCATAGTAAAACAACAAAAACAGAAAAGTGAAGAAAAGACAGGGGTTCTTCTCCGCAGAGATCCCAGATATTTCACCGAGACCCTAACTATGGATATCTGCATAATAACGTTACATGACGTCGATCTAACTACATGGGGACACACACCTAGACAACCACGGCCTACAGATCCTAAATTAAGTCAAGCAAATGAATTATGATTAAGCAGTTTATTTTACTCAACATCACATCAGCGTGGTCAACAAATAACGACATTAACGACAACAAGGTGCTCGATCAGAATCTCAAATATATAGCGACCTACCATCCAACTATCTTTTAGCAAGAAAACAAATGAAAATCAATTTTAAAACCATCTAACCAGCTGAACGTACCGTGACCCGAGCCAGTCTAGCGTCGCTCA
>CAJHNH020005346.1:452500-471751 GCA_905116865.2 Candidula unifasciata
CATGTGTCTCTTACACAACAGAAAAACACACATGTGTCTCTTACACAACAGAGAAACCCACATGTGTCTTTTACACAACAGAGAAACCCACATGTGTCTTCTACATAACAGAGACACCTACATGTGTCTCTTACACAACAGAGAAACCCACATGTGTCTCTTACACAACAGAGAAACCCACACCTACCTCTTACACAACAGAGAAATCCACATGTGTCTTCTACACAACAGAGACACCCACGTGTGTCTTTTACACAACAAAGAAACCCACATGTGTCTCTTACACAACAGAGAAATCCACATGTCTCTTCTACACAACAGAGAAACCCACATGTGTCTTCTACACAACAGAGAAACCCACATGTGTCTTCTACACAACAGAGAAACCCACATGTGTCTCTTACACAACAGAGAAACCCACATGTGTCTTCTACACAACAGAGAAACCCAGATGTGTCTTCTGCACAACAGAGAAACCCACATGTGTCTTCTACACAACAGAGAAACCCACATGTGTCTTCTACACAACAGAGAAACCCACACGTGTCTTCTACACAACAGAGAAACCCACATGTGTCTTCTACACAACAGAGCTGCAATTTCTGCCAGACAAGTATTTCAAATAAGAGGGCTTGATGTCATTACACATGCACACTCACAGACGCGCCTGCGCACACACGCACAGACACAGGGACATACATACACACACTCACGCACATACCCTACAACATTAGAACAAAATTCTTTTTCCCCCCTGGACATTGATATGTACAAGGTATAATAAGATGTCTATTAAAAAAACCAATAAGAGTTCAGGAGCAATCGTGCCAAACTAAGACAGTTAACTGGAAACCACTGCTGCAGACGTGGTCTTTGGCGCAGATTATGGCTTACTTCCAGGAATGTTATCTGGCATGTTGGTCTGTCGCACAGACTGAGATTATTAAATCTCAGGATAGTGAACTTTTTGGTAGCAACCTGGAGGGGACAAACGATCTATCAATCTATAGAATCATGTGTAGCTATGTTCATGTAGCTTGTAGCGTGTAGCATGTATATTGTTTTGTTGGTGTATATGGTTGTTACATTCAAGCTTGTTTTGTTACATTCTTGTATGTTCCTGTGTCTGTTGTTGCATTCGAGCTTGATTTGTTACATTCTTGTATGTTCCTGTGTATGTTGTTACATTCAAGCATGTTTTGTTACATTCTTGTATGTTCCTGTATATATTGTTACATTCAAGCATGTTTTGGTACATTCTTGTATGTTCCTGTGTATATTGTTACATTCAAGCTTGTTTTGTTACATTCTTATACGCTTCTGTGTGTGTGGTTATATTTGAGGATGTTTTATTTATGTTCTTATATGTTGCTGTATCTGTGTTGTTTTCTTCAAGGATGTTTTGTTATGTCCTGGTATGCTTCTGTGTGTGTGTGTGTGTGTGCTGATATATTCAAGCGTGTCCTACAGTACGAGGAAGCACTTACCGCCACGTCTTCAACAGGAGTGCCCCATAAGAGATGGAGAAGCCCACCTCGCGGAACCAGAGCTTCAAACAACACGTGACCGTGCTGGCCTCGAAGTAGCCGACGATGGACTGCAGAGACAGGAATCATCCATGTTACACAGGTCAACACAGCATGTTATAGCAACATTCTAGTTAAGTAGTTGGTCCGCAACTCTAATACGGCCTTCAGTACATCTGATATATTGTACCAGGCCGCGAACTGTACTGAAATTAATTCCACTGAACTTTAACTAACTTGTAAAAGGAAGGGAGGAAAAAGGGAGGGAGAGAGGTGGGGGGGGGGGGGGGGTCACAAACACAGAAACACTGGGACGTGTGAAAGACAGTCTTTATCAACAAGCACCACATCAACATGGGGGGGGGGGGGGGGGCGCGGGGGGAGTATCGCGACCACTGGAAAGGTAGGTAAATATAAAATAATGGAAGAGAAAAGATAGTGCGGAACAAATCAAAACTATTGCTGCACACATGCTTATTGTTATCACCCTTGTTTGTATAGGCCACTCGGCACTCAACGGTTATTTTGGGCAGTATCACCCATGCTGCCTTTATTTCCTAGGTCACTACCTTATACCCATTTTAGGCTGGTTCAGCCTGGGAGCCACGGTCAAACGACTGGCACCTTCATTTGTTAAAACAATAATAACTGTCAGCTATCATTTGCTTAACAAACTATAATCTCTAAAGGGAGCATGCAGTTTGAGGTGGGATAATATTCATATAGTTTCTGATGATTCCACACCTGAGCTGCTGAGTACGCTAAGCTTGTTTTGTATAGGTCTATGAGGACAGCGTGGGATATCTAGTGGGCACTGTAGGACTGTACCCACTGGACCCTGTAGGACTGTACCCACTGGGCACAGTAGGACTGTACTCACTGGACACTGTAGGACTGTACCCACTGGGCACAGTAGGACTGTACCCACTGGGCACTGTAGGACTGTACCCACGGGACACTGTAGGACTGTACCCACTGGGCACAGTAGGACTGTACTCACTGGACACTGTAGGACTGTACCCACTGGGCACAGTAGGACTGTACCCACTGGGCACTGTAGGACTGTACCCACGGGACACTGTAGGACTGTACCCACTGGGCACTGTAGGACTGTACCACTGGACACTGTAGGGCTGTATCCACTGGGCACTGTAGGACTGTACTCACTGGACACTGTAGGACTGTACTCACTTGACACTGTAGGACTGTACTCACTGGACACTGTAGGACTGTACCCACTGGAAACTGCAAGACTGTACTCACTGGACACTGTAGGACTGTACTCGCTGGACACTGTAGGACTGTACTCACTGGACACTGTAGGACTGTACTCATTGGACACTGTAGGACTGTACTCACTTGACAGTGCTGGACAATTCTTATTCCACCTAACTAGGCATTACTCACGGTACTTTTGGACAGTGCATGACAGAGCTTACTGAACTATACATGACAGTACTTACTCGACAGTACATGACAGTACTTACAGGACAGTACATGACAGTACTTACAGGACACTACATGACAGTACTTACTGGACAGTACATGACATACTTAAGGACAGTACATGACAGTACTTACAGGACAGTACATGCCAGTACTTACAGGACAGTACATGACAGTACTTACTTGACAGTACATGACAGTACTTACAGGACAGTACATGACAGTACTTACTGGACAGTACATACAGGACAGTATATGACAGTACTTACAGAACAGTACATGACAGTACTTACTGGACAGTACATGACAGTACTTACAGGACAGTACATGACAGTACTTACTGGACAGTACAGGAAAAAAGCTCCCAGTATGACGACCCTCATTAAGGCAGGACTTGCAGCCTTTAAAACCTAGGGAGGTATGAATCAACAGACACACTTCAAGTGGGTGTCATTCCCGCATTGCTACTGTCGTGCAACTGTCGTGCAACTGTCGTGCAACTGTCGTGCAACTGTCGTGCAACTGTCTAATTTAGGTCAGTTTATCTTACCTATAAATACCAACCATGACCTGACATATATACACACTATCAATACGGGCACACACCTGCTTACACATACAATGTCCATACATATACACACCTGCTTACACATACAATGTCCATACATGTACACACCCACTTACACATACAATGTCCATACATGTACACACCCACTTACACACACAATGTCCATACATGTACACACCCACTTACACATACAATGTCCATACATATACACACCTACTTACACATACAATGTCCATACATATACACACCTGCTTACACATACAATGTCCATACATGTACACACCCACTTACACATACAATGTCCATACATGTACACACCCACTTACACATACAATGTCCATACATATACACACCTGCTTACACATACAATGTCCATCATATACACACCTGCTTACACATACAATGTCCATACATGTACACACCCACTTACACATGCAATGTCCATACATATACACACCCACTTACACATGCAATGTCCATACATATACACACCTGCTTACACATACAATGTCCATTCATGTACACACCTGCTTACACATACAATGTCCATACATATACACACCTGCTTACACATACAATGTCCATACATATACACACCTGCTTACACATACAATGCCCATACATATACACACCTGCTTACACATACAATGTCCATACATATACACACCTGCTTACACATACAATCTCCATACATATACACACCTACTTACACATACAATGTCCATACATATACACACCTACTTACACATACAATGTCCATACATATACACACCTACTTACACATACAATGTCCATACATATACACACCTACTTACACATACATTGTCCATACATTTACACACCTTCTTACACATACAATGTCCATACATACACACACCTGCTTACACATACAATGTCCATACATACACACACCTGCTTACACATACAATCTCCATACATACACACACCTGCTTACACATACAATCTCCATACATGTACACACCTGCTTACACATACAATCTCCATACATATACACACCTGCTTACACATACAATCTCCATACATGTACACACCTGCTTACACATACAATGTCCATACATATACACACCTACTTACACATACAATCTCCATACATACACACACCTGCTTACACATACAATCTCCATACATATACACACCTGCTTACACATACAATCTCCATACATGTACACACCTGCTTACACATACAATGTCCATACATACACACACCTGCTTACACATACAATCTCCATACATATACACGCAGTGTATCAATACCTGGAACTGTTTACGACAAAGCAGACCACATGTTGAATGATCTCAACTAACACTGTGTTACTGAGAGTCGCCGTGTTGTAGCAGTTAGACGGTCGCCTGTTGATACAGAGGTCCTGGGTTTGGGTCGTTACTTCTACGACATGATTGTTAGGGAGCAGTGAGATCCTACCCACACCAATCCCCCCCCCCCCCCCCCTTTTCCAAATGGGGTTCTAAAGCCTGCACATAGAGGTGCTTTACAATAATGTTTACATTAATCTTCTTCTTTCTTTCTTTCTTTCTTTCTTTCTTTCTTTCTTTCTTTCTTTCTTTTGTCTGTCTTTCCTCATCCGCCTCCTCCTCCTCCTTCTTCTTCTTCTTCTTCTTCTTCTTTCGTCTTCCTCTTCTTCTTCTTCTTCTTCTTCTTCTTCTTCTTCTTCTTCTTCTTCTTCTTCTTCTTCTTCTTCTTCTTCTTCTTCTTCTTCTTCTTCTTCTTCTTCTTCTTCTTCTTCTTCTTCTTCTTCTTCTTCTTCTTCTTCTTCTTCTTCTTCTTCTTCTTCTTCTTCTTCTTCTTCTTCTTCTTCTTCTTCTTCTTCTTCTTCTCAGTGTTTCTCATGTCGACGTCTTTATTATCATTCCCGCCCCCCCCCCCCCTTGCTCTTCCTTATCTGCTTGAAGTACAAATTCTTTTTTAGACATCAACGGTCATGTTTCTTCTGTTCTCTGCTCTCATATTTCGAAGAAGCTGCAAAAATGTGAAGTTAAAAATCTATCCAAAGTAGTTCTGGATCCCTGCCGGTGCTACGGAGTTCGTGCACTCGTGCACTGGACTCTGGCTTGTTAGAAGAATAACGGAGCCCTTATGAGTTACTACTCTTATGTCATGATGTTGATCCGGGGTATAAACCAAACCACACTTTAAAAAAAAAATTAGGTTTATCTATTAAACACAGACTCAAACGCTCACCTTTACATTCCTATAGTGGACAGTAAACCAGACCAGCACAAATAAAAACGACACCATCAGGACGGAGGCGGCCAGTAGGATAGAGCGGAGGATCCAGTTGAGGGATAAGACACAGGGTGAGGGATCCGAACAGGTGTCACAGCCAAGGGCACACGGTAGGCACTCAAACTTGTGGTCATAGTGGTTAAACTCCCCCTGGTTCGATAAAAATGACCAGAAAAAGACAAGCATATTGTGATTTACATCATCATATTCAATCATCATTATCATTTGTTGTCATCATCGTTGTCGTTGACATAATTATTACCGTCATCACCACCACCATCATCATCTTTAGTCGCCATCATTATCCTTCTTCTCATTGTAATTATCACATAGTATTGTCAGACTCTATGAACAGGCTTCAGACAATCGCAACAAGTAGTCTCTACGTCCTGACTCGGTAGAAAGCATTCCGAAGTCGCAGTTAACCTCAGTCACCTGGATCTTCACACCTGAGCTTGCGGCAGTAAAAGCTAAGGAAAGATCTGACCAGCCGACAAGTAATGCAGCAATCCATACAGGAAAACGCATGGACAAAGCTGACGGAATCAACCCAGTACATGCCTGGTGTACAATAATGAATCCCTGACGCTAACACGATTGGGTGACCTGTTAGTAAAGCTTATTCCGTCTTCAAGGCCAAGAAAGGAAACACAATAACTATTACCTAGGAGACGTCACACAGGGCCCTCACCATAACTGCACCAGATCCTCCAAATCCTCCCCCCCCCCAACCCCTCACCATAACTGTGCAGGAGATCCCCACCCCGACGCCTCACCATAACTGTGCAGGAGATCCCCACCCCGACGCCTCACCATAACTGTGCAGGAGATCCCCACCCCGACGCCTCACCATAACTGTGCAGGAGATCCCCACCCCACCCCATTTTCCGGGTACTTGTGTTTGACAAATGATACATAATAACAGAAACAAACAATGTATTGATCGGCACTCATAGAAAGAAGTCTAAAGGTAGAAGAACTCACTATTTAATTAAGTTTGACAGACGGAAGAAGAAGGCCAAGTGATACCTTTCAGAGATGATCCAATACTCTACATTGTTTCCTTTAGCGCCGTCCTTCGCCAGCCTGTCTTAGAGTCAATATCCACGAATGGACATTCTCGGGTACTCTCATGAGGCTACTGTCTTACTGACATGTATTGCTGACAGCACCGGGTAGGGCATCAGCTCCACTGCCACTTGTTGTTGTTGTTTTACCGAGAAAGACTCCGGGGGAAACGTTACCTACACAAACACACACCTTTTCGTTAAGCTTCTTGTTGACATTTGAGTGGATGAATGTCTTGCCACTTGAGTGAAACCTAAACTACCGCTAGAAGACATCATGGAAGTCGAGAGAAAGACATTTGAGAGACCGACATGCTGTCATAAACAGACAGATACAGACATTCTTGAGAAGACAGACTGCCTTCAGCTGTAATATATTGCCGATGGAATCAGCTATTACAATAACATTATACTGCATTTGTGAAGTAATGGTAATGCTTGTCTCTCCAGCTGATGAATTTATGAGACGTTTACTAGCAGTAAAATATGAAAACCGTCACAGAACAGATTTAGAATCTCACTTGTTGGGGAGATAACCTGGGACAAGGCGCCATAACTCATACATATACTGGTAGTAAACCTTTCTAGATTTAATTCCCTTACCCTGTGCAGCTCAGAAATAATTTATATAGCTTAAAGATAGATTAAGTTTGCCAATGGTTTCAGCGAGATCTCTTGATTTATTTTACAGCAGAAATAAACAAGTAGACAGGTGTTTACACATGGAAATAACGACATGCTGGCAGACAGATCAATTACAAACATGTATATGGACAGAGAAATAGGCAGACTAACGCAGTTACACACAATAATAAACCAACAGGCAGGCAAACACACAGAAAGACAGACTGGCCGAACAACTGGCCGGTCAACCGAGCGACAGATGAAGAGAGACAGGGGGATAATGTATAGGCGAACAGACAGGTAGGTAGGTAAACAGGCATGTGGGTAGAGAGGCTAGCAGGGAGGGAGGAATGTATAGGCGAACAGACAGGTAGGTAGGTAGGTAAACAGGCATGTGTGTAGAGAGGCTAGCAGGGAGGAAGTGATGAATGATGACAGTGAAACCACCTTGCGTTTCTTCTCGTACTCCTGCTCGACATCAGTGCCCCAGTAGAACTTGTCCCTGGCCAGCAGGTCCGGGAAGTAGAAGCCATCCTGGCACACACACTTGTAGGAACCTCGGCGGAAGCCCAGTCCTGGGATATGTGCTCGCACTGTCGGTACAAAGTGTAATGATTACATACAGTGCGTGGTGATTACATACTGTGTGTGGTGATTACATACAGTGTGTGGTGATTACATACAGTGTGTGGTGATTACATACAGTATGTGGTGATTACATACAGTATGTGGTGATAACATACAGTATGTGGTGATTACATACAGTATGTGGTGATTACATACAGTATGTGGTGATTACATACAGTATGTGGTGATTACATACAGTGTGTGGTGATTACATACAGTGTGTGGTGATTACATACAGTGTGTGTGATTACATACTGTGTGTGGTGATTACATACAGTGTGTGGTGATTACATACAGTATGTGGTGATTACATACAGTGTGTGGTGATTACATACAGTGTGTGGTGATTACATACAGTGTGTGGTGATTACATACAGTATGTGGTGATTACATACAATGTGTGGTGATTACATACAGTGTGTGGTGATTACATACAATGTGTGGTGATTACATACAGTGTGTGGTGATTACATACTGTGTGTGGTTATTACATACAATGTGTGGTGATTACATACAATGTGTGGTGATAAAATACAATGTGTGGTGATTACATACAATGTGTGGTGATTACTTACTGTGTGTGGTGATTACATACAGTGTGTGGTGATTACATACAGTGTGTGGTGATTACATACAGTGTGTGGTGATTACATACAGTGTGTGGTGATTACATACAGTGTGTGTGATTACATACAGTGTGTGGTGATTATATACAGTGTGTGGTGATTATATACAGTGTGTGGTGATTATATACAGTGTGTGGTGATTACATACAGTGTGTGGTGATTATATAAAGTGTGTGGTGATTAGATAGAGTGTGTGGTGATCAGATAAAATGTGTGGTGATTAAATAGAGTGTGTGGTGATTACATACAGTGTGTGGTGATCGGTTAAAGCAGGAATGTCAAACTGGTGGCCCGCGCTCCGCATGCAGCCCTTTGCAAGCACAGCTGCGGCCCGCACAAAGGAAATTTTTTTGGCATAATGTTTATTAAATGACTCGATCAGTTGTCGAGTTTGGTATTATGACGACAGAGTTTGACCCATGTGGTCTTTATAGACCCCCAGTTGTCGTGTTTGGTCCTATGACGACAGCGTTTGACCTATGTGGTCTTTAATAGACCCCCAGTTGTCGTGTTTGGTCCTATGACGACAGCGTTTGACCTATGTGGTCTTTAATAGACCCCCAGTTGTCGTGTTTGGTCCTATGACGACAGAGTTTGACCTATGTGGTCTTTAATAGACCCCCAGTTGTCGTGTTTGGTCCTATGACGACAGCGTTTGACCTATGTGGTCTTTAATAGACCCCCAGTTGTCGTGTTTGGTCCTATGACGACAGCGTTTGACCTATGTGGTCTTTAATAGACCCCCAGTTGTCGTGTTTGGTCCTATGACGACAGCGTTTGACCTATGTGGTCTTTAATAGACCCACAGTTGTCGTGTTTGGTCCTATGACGACAGGGTTTGACCTATGTGGTCTTTAAATTAGACCCCCAGTTGTCGTGTTGGGTCCTATGACGACAGCAGTTTGACCTATGTGGTCTTTATAGACCCCCAGTTGTGTTGTTTGGTCCTATGACGACAGAGTTTGACCCATGTGGTCTTTAATAGATCCCCAGTTGTCGTGTTTGGTCCTATGACGACAGAGTTTGACCCATGTGGTCTTTAATAGATCCCCAGTTGTCGTGTTTGGTCCTATGACGACAGAGTTTGACTCATGTGGTCTTTAATAGATCCCCAGTTGTCGTGTTTGGTCCTATGACGACAGAGTTTGACCTATGTGGTCTTTAATAGATCCCCAGTTGTCGTGTTTGGTCCTATGACGACAGAGTTTGACCCATGTGGTCTTTAATAGATCCCCAGTTGTCGTGTTTGGTCCTATGACGACAGAGTTTGACCCATGTGGTCTTTAATAGATCCCCAGTTGTTTGGCCTGCCTTGTTAGAGAGTGTGGTCATAAGATAATGTAGTGTTTGGCTGGAGTGTTAGAGTGTACACGGTGGTCATATAGTGTATGTTGTGATTGATTAGAGTGTTAGAGTGTACACGGTGTTCATATAGTGTATGTATTGACTAATTAGAGAGTTAGAGTGTACACTGTGATTATACAGCGTATGTGGTGATTGATTAGAGTGCTTTAGTATTCAAGGTGATCATATAGTGTATGTGGTAATTGATTAGAGTGTTAGAGTGTACACTGTGATAATATAGTGTATATGGTGATTGATTAGAGTGTACACGGTGATCATATAGTGTATGTGGTGATTGATTAGAGTGTACAAGGTGATCATATAGTGTATGTGATGATTGATTAGAGTGTACACGGTGATCATATAGTGTATGTGGTGATTGATTAGAGTGTTAGAGTGTACCCGGCGATCAGCCAGTGTATATGGTGGTCAAAAGGAGTATGTCAGTATGTGTCTGGGGCGACAGTTCATGTTTCTGATTATTATTCATGTCTGTAAGGTATGCTGCTATTTCTATGGCCAGATTTGACCTCTGGTAGTCTAGTAGTCTGGTAGTATTAGTTTCAGCGTAATAGCTAATTGGTCACCCCATCTTTGCTCCGCTCCTGTGCCCACGAAAAACACACAGAATGTTTATCACAGTCCCTTGTGGAAAGTTTGACAGACTGCTGTCTCAGCATATCTAGCATACACCCGCATTAAAGCATACGGTACCCATCCGAAGTGCTAACACAAACAGTCCAACATTAGAAATGCAGTTCATCATTGATGATAGCAGAAGTCACCAACAGATCAGCAGTTGCCCACGCGATCAATTTTAATCACATACGGGCACCACCAACATTGCACGACAGGCATCGCGCCATTTTCTGAATCTACAATTCACACCACCACGATGGTCATAGTCGAAAAAACATTCCAAATGCAATCCGCAGCTCACAGTGTTACGTCACGCCTTTAACTCAGAAGCTGGGCAACGAAACTATATCCAGTCTACAAATGGAGCAAAAATGCATCGGCCACCGTCCGGCAGAAGCAAAAACTTGCCTCCGCTTTGAACAGTGCCGCTGCCTAGCGTCCATTTTAACCTCTGTCCATGCACTCTGGTTTAGGGCTCAGGTAGATGACAGGCTTGGCTGATGAACAGGCCTTATGTAGGGAGCTTTAACTGTAGTCATTGAAGCACACTTGTCCCTACACCGAAACGCTGCCTTCTTTTGAAAGCGGGAACTTCGACGGTCAGTGCGACTGCTGCAGCTTTTCATTTTTATATTATCCAGGTTGTTTGACATCACTAACTTTCCTGACGCAGTATACGGGTGTGAGTGGTAGACTATCTCGCAATCTTTGAGAGAGAAAATATGGGCTTTTGAGCTGTCACAGACTTTCAAGGATCAAGAAGATACAAATTATTAACGTCCTAAAGATGTGAACGTTCAGGACAATTGGCTCATAAACAGCATCTTGTCTCGAAAAACTAAAAACCCTTGTTATATCAAAGGCCGCGGTGGATTACGAAAGAAAGCGATTGCGGACGATGTGGCGCCGGCCTGAGGGGCTAGGGGCCCGACCAGCAGGAAGATGGGCACCGGATACAAGAAACACCTTGAGCAGGAAGATGGGCACCGGATACAAGAAACACCTTGAGCAGGAAGATGGGCACCGGATACAACAAACACCTTGAGCAGGAAGATGGGCACTGGATACAACAAACACCTTGAGCAGGAAGTCCCAAGCCGGGAGAGCTGGTGAGTAACCGTGTTTCTTTCAGCCGTGCTTCAAGAGGAGCGACGTTTTGTGAATGACTTGCAACACGATGATGACTATTCTGTCTTCCTTTTCATATCTCTACGAGCGCCAATCAATGCCCGGTAATTTATTCTCACTGCCCACTTCCGGCAGGGTTGATCTGTCAAAGCGGGATTCTGTTTACCACAGACTTTACTCTGACCCCCCCCCCCCCACCCCCGCCGCCCCTCCTTTCCACCTCCGCCTCAGGCAGACGCCAAGGAATTGAAGGTCATTTCATACTTGGCTGGTGATTGACGACCGTTAGTGTTTAACGGTCTGCAGATTCACAATTGGCTACCAGAATGGATTCCGCTGTGGGTCGGATGGGTTGACTAATGTCCCAAGGGTGGGTTCATAGCAGGTCCTATACGTCTAGTGGAAGAAGCAAACCACATTGACAAATTTGCTTTAGAGTATAGAAAAATGGGGTTCTGTGAATGTGTCTAGGATCAGTGTATTCATCTTCTTCTTTCTTCTTCCTCTTTTCTTTACTCCTGGAACGCCTCGCGGCCTCAGGACATAAAGAGATCTCTGGAACGGGCCCTTCTGTTCACTTGGTATATAGTTATTTCAGTGTTTTTGATATTTCTGCGGTTCATCTTCTGCTTGGTCGATCTCTGGCTCTGTTACCATTATATCTGTATAACATTGCTCTCTGTGGCGCCCTGTCTGCTGTTAATCTTGTTACATGGCCAAACCATTCGATTTGTTGTCTACCTGTAAAGCTGAGTAATGGTATAAAGTTCAGTATCGATTACTGAATGCTCTTTTCTGGTTTATCATTTTCCTTTTTTTGTTTGTTCAGCTACTTAGTAAACGAGGTTGTAGCACCATATGCCAGCGAAACCTACAGGAGTGTACATAAGACCTTTTCTTTAGCTACAAAGTTGTATATATCATTCAGTGTTTAAGATATGACTTAAATTTGTATATCCCCCCACCCCTCTTTTGTCCGACGCCTTCTTACTGATTTCGGTTCGTAGTATAGCTCATATGTGGCTTTCGTAGTCATGTCTATCCACAAACTTCTGTCTCGTGTACTTTCAATTTACTCTGACACAGATGATCTTCTATATCAAAAAGTCAGGCTGTCCAGCATCTGTTCTCTCAGTCTCCCTCTGCCTCTCCTCCCCTCCAACTTTCCCACCGTTACGATCTACTCCGGTATTCTTCTCATCACATGATCACAGAAAATGTAGATTGTCTCTTTCTTACGTGGACAATCAGTTCTCTTTGTGAGTCAACTTCTTTCAAGATATCTTCGTTACTTTTATTATCTGGCCAGGGTATTCTCATAATTTCTCTATAAAATCAGATCTCTGCAGCTTCCAAATAGTTTTTCACTAATCTACTAACTGTCCGTGATTAACTTCCGTATAACAAGATAGGATTTATATAGCTATTAGAAATGATTTTTCTCCTCTCATTTGACAATGAAGGAATCCATACAATTTTCTTTATTGCGTAAAATGCTGCCTTTGCTTGGGTTATTCTACATCTAACTTCTTTAAGACATCTTCCATTGGATGTTATCAGGAGACCCAAGTACCCAACATATCAACTTGCTTGAGCTATTCGACATTTAATTTCCCTAATTCATCTTCCATCTGAAGTTATGAGAACACTCAATTACTCAGAGATCTGATGTTTTCAGGGTACTCAATTACTGAGAGATCTGATGTTATCAGGACACTCAATTACTCAGAGATCTGATGTTATCAGGGCACTCAATTACTCAGAGATCTGATGTTATCGGGGCATTCAGTTACTCAGAGATCTGATGTTATCAAGGTACTCAATTACTGAGAGATCTGATGTTATCAGGGTACTCAATTACTCAAAGATCTGATGTTATCAGAGTGCTTAATTACTCAGAGATCTGATGTTATCGGGGTACTCAATTACTGAGAGATCTGATGTTATCAGGGTACTCAATTACTGAGAGATCTGATGTTATCAGGGTGCTTAATTACTCAGAGATCTGATGTTATCAGGGTACTCAATTACTGAGAGATCTGATGTTATCAGGGTACTCAATTACTGAGAGATCTGATGTTTTCAGAGTGCTTAATTACTCTGAGATCTGATGTTATCAGGGTTCTCAATTACTCAGCGATCTGATGTTATCAGGGTACTCAATTACTCAGCGATCTGATGTTATCAGAGTGCTTAATTACTCAGAGATCTGATGTTATCAGGGTTTTTAATTACTCAGAGATCTGATGTTATCAGGGTACTCAGTTACTGAGAGATCTGATGTTGTCAGGGTACTCAATTACTCAGAGATCTGATGTTATCAGGGCACGGCCAATCAGGTCCATATTTTACCCCACTATTACGTATTTCTCACTGTCTTGTTTACCTTGGCTATTTACAAGCTCTGTAATCTTTGTCAGTTTTCCAGTCAAATTTTATGTTGTATCTAGTACTCTGTTGGTAAAGACTTAGGTCGAAGAGTTCAGTTGCACTTTTTCGATTTCTTCCGTCAAGCTTTAATTAGTGTGTTTAGGCTGGTCTAGGAAATGGTTGCTCCTTAAAATAGACCCTCACTTAAACACACACGTACACCCACACACACACACACACACACACACGCACATTCACACATTCACACACATATTCACGATATGCCTAATGACAACCAACGATTCTCAAACACCCAACACATTCACATCCGTGTGGGATCGCGTCATTTTTCTGCCATACAGACGTCCTAAGTAAGAACGTGACCACACCACATTTCTACCACACAGATGTCCCATGTCAAAACGTGATCACACCACACTTCTACCACACAGACGTCCCAAATCAAAACGCGACCACACCACACTTCTAAAACACAGATGTCCCATGTCAAAACGTGACCACACCACACGTCTACCACACAGACGTCCCAAGTCAAAACGTGATCACACCACACTTCTACCACACAGAAGTCCCAAGTCAAAACGTGACCACACCACACTTCTACCACACAGACATTCCAATTCAAAACGCGACCACACCACAACCACACTTCTACAACACAGACGTCCCAATTCAAAACCCGATCACACCACACTTCTACCAAACAGACGTCCCAAGTCAAAACGTGATCACACCACACTTCTACCACACAGACGTCCCAAGTCAAAACGCGACCACGCCACACTTCTATAAAAAACAGACGTCCCAAGTCAAAACGTGACCCCACCACACTGCCACCACACAGACGTCCCAAGTCAAAACGCGACCACACCACACTTCTACCACACAGACGTCCCAAGTCAAAACGTGACCCCACCACACTGCCACCACACAGACGTCCCAAGTCAAAACGCGACCACACCACACTTCTACAACACAGACGTCCCAAGTCAAAACGTGACCCCACCACACTGCCACCACACAGACGTCCCAAGTCAAAACGCGACCACACCACACTTCTACCAAACAGACGTCCCAAGTCAAAACGTGATCACACCACACTTCTACCACACGACGTCCCAAGTCAAAACGTGATTACACCACACTTCTACCACACAGACGTCCCAAGTCAAAACGTGATCACACCACACTTCTACAACACAGATGTCCCATGTCAAAACGTGACCACACCACACGTCTACCACACAGACGTCCCAAGTCAAAACGTGATCACACCACACTTCTACCACACAGAAGTCCCAAGTCAAAACGTGACCACACCACACTTCTACCACACAGACGTCCCAATTCAAAACGCGACCACACCACACTTCTACAACACAGACGTCCCAATTCAAAACCCGATCACACCACACTTCTACCAAACAGACGTCCCAAGTCAAAACGTGATCACACCACACTTCTACCACAAAGACGTCCCAAGTCAAAACGTGATCACACCACACTTCTACCACACAGACGTCCCAAGTCAAAACGCGACCACACCACACTTCTATAAAAAACAGACGTCCCAAGTCAAAACGTGACCCCACCACACTGCCACCACACAGACGTCCCAAGTCAAAACGCGACCACACCACACTTCTACCACACAGACGTCCCAAGTCAAAACGTGACCCCACCACACTGCCACCACACAGACGTCCCAAGTCAAAACGCGACCACACCACACTTCTACAACACAGACGTCCCAAGTCAAAACGTGACCCCACCACACTGCCACCACACAGACGTCCCAAGTCAAAACGCGACCACACCACACTTCTACCACACAGACGTCCCAAGTCAAAACGTGATCACACCACACTTCTACCACACAGACGTCCCAAGTCAAAACGCGACCACAATACACTTCTACAACACAGACGTCCCAAGTCAAAACCTGACCCCACCACACTTCTACAACACAGACGTCCCAAGTCAAAACGTGATCACACCACACTTCTACCAAACAGACGTCCCAAGTCAAAACGCGACCACACCACACTTCTACCAAACAGACGTCCCAAGTCAAAACGTGATCACACCACACTTCTACCAAACAGACGTCCCAAGTCAAAACGTGATCACACCACACTTCTACCACACAGACGTCCCAATTCAAAACCCGATCACACCACACTTCTACCAAACAGACGTCCTAAGTCAAAACGTGATCACACCACACTTCTACCACACAGACGTCCCAAGTCAAAACGTGATCACACCACACTTCTACCACAAAGACGTCCCAAGTCAAAACGTGATCACACCACACTTCTACCACACAGACGTCCCAAGTCAAAACGCGACCACACCACACTTCTATAAAAAACAGACGTCCCAAGTCAAAACGTGACCCCACCACACTGCCACCACACAGACGTCCCAAGTCAAAACGCGACCACACCACACTTCTACCACACAGACGTCCCAAGTCAAAACGTGACCCCACCACACTGAAACCACACAGACGTCCCAAGTCAATACGCGACCACACCACACTTCTACAACACAGACGTCCCAAGTCAAAACGTGACCCCACCACACTGCCACCACACAGACGTCCCAAGTCAAAACGTGACCACACCACACTTCTACAACACAGACGTACCAAGTCAAAACGTGACCACACCACACTTCTACAACACAGACGTCCTAAGTCAAAACGTGACCCTCACCACACTGCCACCACACAGACGTCCCAAGTCAAAACGTGACCCCACCACACAGACGTCCCAAGTCAAAACGTGACCCCACCACACTGCCACCACACAGACGTCCCAAGTCAAAACGTGACCCCACCACACTGCCACCACACAGACGTCCCAAGTCAAAACGTGACCCCACCACACTGCCACCTCACAGACGTCCCAAGTCAAAACGTGACCCCACCACACTGCCACCTCACAGACGTCCCAAGTCAAAACGTGACCACACCACACTGCCACCACACAGACGTCCCAAGTCAAAACGTGACCACACCACACTTCTACAACACAGACGTCCCAAGTCAAAACGTGACCACACCACACTTCTACAACACAGACGTCCTAAGTCAAAACGTGACCCCCACCACACTGCCACCACACAGACGTCCCAAGTCAAAACGTGACCCCACCACACAGACGTCCCAAGTCAAAACGTGACCCCACCACACTGCCACCACACAGACGTCCCAAGTCAAAACGTGACCCCACCACACTGCCACCACACAGACGTCCCAAGTCAAAACGTGACCCCACCACACTGCCACCTCACAGACGTCCCAAGTCAAAACGTGACCCCACCACACTGTCACCTCACAGACGTCCCAAGTCAAAACGTGACCCCACCACACTGCCACCTCACAGACGTCCCAAGTCAAAACGTGACCCCACCACACTGCCACCTCACAGACGTCCCAAGTCAAAACGTGACCCCACCACACTGCCACCTCACAGACGTCCCAAGTCAAAACGTGACCCCACCACACTGCCACCTCACAGACGTCCCAAGTCAAAACGTGACCCCACCACACTGCCACCTCACAGACGTCCCAAGTCAAAACGTGACCCCACCACACTGCCACCTCACAGACGTCCCAAGTCAAAACGTGACCCCACCACACTGCCACCTCACAGACGTCCCAAGTCAAAACGTGACCCCACACACTGCCACCTCACAGACGTCCCAAGTCAAAACGTGACCCCACCACACTGCCACCTCACAGACGTCCCAAGTCAAAACGTGACCCCACCACACTGCCACCTCACAGACGTCCCAAGTCAAAACGTGACCCCACCACACTGCCACCTCACAGACGTCCCAAGTCAAAACGTGACCCCACCACACTGCCACCACACAGACGTCCCAAGTCAAAACGTGACCCCACCACACTGCCACCACACAGACGTCCCAAGTCAAAACGTGACCCCACCACACTGCCACCTCACAGACGTCCCAAGTCAAAACGTGACCCCACCACACTGCCACCTCACAGACGTCCCAAGTCAAAAACGTGACCCCACCACACTGCCACCACACAGACGTCCCAAGTCAAAACGTGACCCCACCACACTGCCACCTCACAGACGTCCCAAGTCAAAACGTGACCCCACCACACTGCCACCACACAGACGTCCCAAGTCAAAACGTGACCCCACCACACAGACGTCCCAAGTCAAAACGTGACCCCACCACACTGACGTCCCAAGTCAAAACGTGACCCCACCACACAGACGTCCCAAGTCAAACGTGACCCCACCACACTGACGTCCCAAGTCAAAACGTGACCCCACCACACTGACGTCCCAAGTCAAAACGTGACCCCACCACACTGACGTCCCAAGTCAAAACGTGACCCCACCACACTGACGTCCCAAGTCAAAACGTGACCCCACCACACTGACGTCCCAAGTCAAAACGTGACCCCACCACACAGACGTCCTTTGTCAGTAGATGACACTTTTTGGCGGGGAGAAACCTCAATGCCCTCCTTCCCCTTTCCAACCTTCTCCCTCTTCCGCATTTTTCCTTCTTTACAAGCATGTCGTAAAAACCCACATATTTGGGGCTATTTCTTTTGACGTTATAGTGCATCTTTCTGATAGGTTAAGAATCAACAATATGCGTGCACATAAGCCATATATGTAAAACAGATTGTGCGGGGAATGTTTTTTTTTGTTTTTTTAGTTTTTGGCTTTGCCTTTTTTCCAGGACTTTGGTTTTTACATGAACCCTTTTTTCAGATCTGACTGTTAGTTGCGCCCTCAGGAGGTGGGGGGCTCTAGCCGAAGGGAAAATTTGATCCCGTCACCCTGCCCGGATCCAGTAGGGGAAAAATGTTTCTAGGATCCCCAGGAGTCTGGCATTGGTCATTGGGGCCATTGGCCCTCTTGTTACTGGCCATCTTTATCTTTGTTTTAGCTCCCCAGCAAAGGGGGATCCTGTTTCTCCCCCAAGTGCCAAAAAAATTGCA
>CAJHNH020005347.1:0-22584 GCA_905116865.2 Candidula unifasciata
CTGGGCCCTGTGCCTCTTTTTGGTTTCGACAGTGGTATTGAGAAGCTGACCGTCCAGAAGCAGTGGCAAACTACTGGACGTAAATTTGCCTAGGAAAACCACAACAGCCAAAAAATGCTGGGGTTGGTACTGCAACGTCCTGTAAAGGAAACGCAACATTTTACATCTCAGGGTCGGAATGGAAAGATTAAGAAAGATATATAGTGTCCCTATACCCCTGGGTAAATGTGAAAATAATAAGACTGTAAAGTTTCCCTGCATCTCAGCTTAGGAATGGATAGAAAACTGGGACTGAAATATCCAGGGTAGAAGTGGAAAGAATAGGACTGTAAAGAATTATTTCATCCCAGGGTAGAAGTTGAAGGGTAGAAGACAAATAAAAAAAGGAATCTTGGGTAAGTATCGTGCTAACCCATTCTTATTTGTAGCTCAAGCTGCTAGGCACTGCCAACTTCCCTAACACTGCAAACTCACCTTTGTTTATCTTTTGCAGTTGGGAAATTCAAAACACAGGTTATCAACTCCTGTAGAACAGCGATCAAAACCAACAATACGTCCTCTCTGTTTAAAATCATCCAGACAGGACTAGCTTGAGGAATTGATTGATGTCACTGTGTAGTGCATTTGATTTCGCTTGTCTCTGTTAGACAGGATTGTGCATGCTTTCCTGTCATCTTCGTCGTGTGTCTTTTCTGCTCCGCCAGTCGTGCAACTGTCCATGTGACAGCTGCTGTCTCCATCTTCACACTAGAATTAGTTGAATTCTTCTTCTTCTTTTCTTCCCATTGACCTGTACTGAGTGTGTCCAACCAGACGAGACTCCACGAATCACACTGTCTGTATAGATGATGTATGTATAGATAATGTCTGTATAGATGATGATGTATGCATAGATAATGATATATGCATAGATGATGTTGTCTGTATAGATGACATCTGTATAGATGATGATGTTAGTACAGATGATGATGTCTGTATAAATGATGATGTTGTCTGTATAGATGATGATGTCTGTATAGATGATGATGATGTCTATATAGATGATGATGATGTCTGTATAGAAAGTAATGATGTATGTATAGATAATGATGATGTCTGTATTGAAAATAAAGATGTATGTATAGATAATGATGATGTCTGTATAGATGATGATTATGTCTGTATAGATGACGATGTTTGTATAAATGATGATAAGATAAGAAATGATGTCACCTGATTGAGTGTTCTTGAGAATAATGTGCTGGTAGTGACAGACTCAATGATCAAGTTTAGTAAGATCCAAGCTGGCAAACTGTGACTAGAATGAGCTGATAGCATTCAGAACTGGTGCTTAAAAAATATCTTGGCTGTACACAACAGGGCATGCCGGAGTGAAAGGAAATGAAAGAGCCGACAGACTGGCCATGTCTGCAGCGTTTAGTAAAAGAAAAAGTATAAACAGGGCAGACATGTTGAATGTGCTGCATTCCAGAGACGTTGAGACAAATGAGTCTGAGATATTGAACCACGTGTTGGAAATATGTATTAAATGAGATCAAGCGTGCAGGAACCAGCTCTGGGGTAACAGAAGATGCTAATTGTAGTCAAATTCTGCTTGGCACGGTGAGCATTGAGACACTGAGATGACCACGGGATCACAAAAGTTATTTGGACCAGTGTGCTAAGTTGTTGATACAGACAAAAAGTAACAGGTAACATGTGTCCTACCTGACTGATGAAGGATTGTTTGTCCACAGATTTTGGTCCTCATTTCTTTGTCTTGAGTATTTTAAGATCAATTAGGATGATATTCCATGCCACAGTTTTAGACCACCCAGTACAATTTCCGCTGGTCTGCCTCTGCATCTTTTACCAGTGATCTTTCCAGTCATCACCATATTCTCCATTGCCTCTCCTCTCATCCCATGAGCAGAAAATCCTGTATCTTTCTTAAGTTGTGTATAAGCTTCTCAATCAGTCAGCATGTCCTTTGCAGAATAGTACTCTCTTTACGGCATGCATTAAAGTATCTCTTTCCCTAGACAATGGTCCTGCCTTGTGTGCTTTCATAGCCAATGCTTATTCAGTCTTCTGTATTCACCTTTTAAGGAGACCAGTCTCTGTCTCATTTTCCAGAAACTGTCCCCTTTATCACTGTTCTCTCCAAACCACCATGAAGTTTAATATGTCTAAAATACTTTAGCTTTCAGGTTCTGTCACAACAGGCCACCTGCCATTTTCATAATATTCAGTTTGTAACATAAACGACATTAGGCACAACACGGTCTAAATTATTTGTAGCATTCATACCTCTAATTTTGAGGCATCGCAGGTCGACCCAGCCTAAAATGGGTACCACCGGGATGGCTGTCCTGGGGAAGTAAAGACGGCTGGCGTAATGCTGACCACATTACCCACCTAGTGCCGATTGGTCTGTAAAAATATGGGATGCTCTTCCCAAATGTCAGATGCGCCTAAGGCGTGAAAAGATATTTTTACTTTTTATGCGTCTAATTTGTGTCTAATTTGCAAGTTCACATTCCAAGAATGTGGGGGGGGGGGGGGGGGGGGGGGGAAAATAATAGACCACTACAACCCAGCAAGCATGTTGTAAAAGTTTACTAATTAGGAATGTAACCCTACACAGATGAAATGCATCAGCTTGTGAGCTGAGGAATCAGCAGGTGTCGTTCCCACAGTTTGCCTGATAGTGTCATTATTCACGCGATCTCAGATGGTTAGGTTCCCCTGTGTGGGTTCCGGGGCCCCATTGTGGGGAAAACAAGAATAGACCCACTGCCTCCCCAAAAGCATGTCGTAAGAGTCGACTAATTGGGGAGCTTCCTTTGAAGTCGGAGTGCATCTGCCGGAGAGGCAAGGAACCAACAGTCTGTATTCAAGAGAATGAGATCTGTAAAACTGATGCACACGCAACACTCAGGTTCTGGAGCGGGACTGCAGTTCAGTAGTGGACGATCAACCAGAACTTTCCGCCAGAGTGTACAGCTGGTGAACGCGAAGAAGAAGAAGATGGTTAGGTTGGCTGCTTGTCTAAGGCACCTCATCTCAAAGGCGGTGATTTTGCTTATATGGGCTTTAGATAGTGTTCTGTAACAAGACCAAATCCGGGTGGAAAAAGAAGATACATGCATCTGTGCTTAATTCCGTCCATTTATTAGAATGTGTATTTATGATAAAATTTTATATTTTCCCCATGTAATATTACACTCAGTTTATGCTTGATAAATCACCGTGTTTGAAAATAAAATGTGATGCTAACTGCTAGAATTTATAGTTTCCAATTTTTTTTTTTTAAATTCTGTGATTGAGCCAGTAACTTCAAGTCTCTAGTATTATTAGCTGATAAAGACTGTGGTTTAAATATTAATTTGTGCATTTTTGTGTGCTTTCCCTCCATTTAGCTTTCTAACTATAGTTTATTTCATGTTTAGTAACTTCTTGATGTTTATCAAGAAAGTTAACAAAACAAGCATGTCATAAGGGGCTGTCAATAAGTAAAAGACCTTTTTTATGCCAGTGTCACATCACACATACTATGCCAGACTGCTAGAGTCATGTTTGTATAGACCAAGCAGCCTTCAATGGCTGATGTAGTCAGCATCTACCAGCCAACTTTACTTCCCAGGACATTTCCTGTTACCCATTTTAGGCTCATTCAATCTGTAGCCAAGGTGATTTTCGACAACAACAAAAAATGTATCTGTCTTGATGCAAATTCGAACCTACTTCCTTCAGCTGGCAGGCCGCCACATTGTTGCAGCACCCTATTTATTAAAATCAAAGCAATGTTTCCCTTTTGTAAATTTGGACAAAGAAGACATAAACAATAGATTGCACAGCTTATTGCCCGGTAAATTCTGTTATATCTGGTCATGGGCATGCTACAGTAAGGAACTTTGGTGCAAGCCAGACTTTAACTCTTTGAGTCTCAAGGAACGCATCATACGTTCATAGGTTACTACCTAGAAGCCCAATGAACGCATGATGCGCTGATTTTATTACTTTCTTTACTACCCCTGGGCCTATGATGCTAAACCCCCTGGGACTCAAAGAGTTAAATAGTACATGTCAAAGCAAAAGTCTTGTCTTGTTGTGTTCGTTCTGTTTGGGAAAGTCTTGGAGAAAATGAAAGAGAGCCAGTGATCTCATACACAGACACACGAAACTGAAACAAAAGTGCACTTGATTTATCACTTGAAATGATATATTGACATCAATAACTGCATCGTTCAAGTTTTCAGTACACTCCCAGTAACTGTTTATTTTTATTTTTATTTTTAAATAAAGAAAAAGTTCAACACATTGCCAAAATATAAAACACTGATGCAAACTTTCTAAAGTGTAACACACAATATCCACACACACAATATATATATATATAAACAGCATATTCATACCAACACTGTGGTCATACTAGTACTAGAGTTGGATATTTTTAAAGGCCAACCTTTGTCAAATTAACACAGCGAAATGAGATGCCTGAAAAAAGCCGCCAACTTAATAACCATCCTGGACAAAGATAGAAATGATATTATCAGGCAGACTGTGGGAACCACACCATGCAGCAAATGCATTGAGAAACAGAAGATTGAATGGTTTGGTCATTTAGTAAGAATGCAGCCAGCACAATTACCAACGCAGGTGTTAAACATAAAAATATCTGAAGTGAAAAGAAGAGGCTGCTCCATGCGAACATGAATTGATGATATTAAAGAGCTTCTACATCGACATGGAATGACAATAGCTGTTGCTGCCCATCCAGTAATGGATCGCAAACCTTTCCTCCTCACAACACTTAACGGCAGAAGTGGAGATGGGCGATGATGAACGTGGTACCAAAAGAACAGTTTTGCTCAGCAAGAGTCAAATAGTAACTCATTTTTTTTGTCTCTCTGAAAGTACCAACTTCATCAGCCCTGCACACAACCCAGCTATGAGAAACATCTAACAGATATACCAGGTTTCTTTTTCTGCGGCCAGGGGATGAAAAGACAGATCGTTCTGGTGGCTTCCATACTGTGGTAAGAGAGTTGCACCGTGGAAGAGATTGTAACAACTAATGTTCACAGACACGTGGATACAGATACCAGTATAGCGGTGACGATACAACATACAGTATGTATGTGTGGGGTGCGCGTAGGCAGGCAAGGGTTATTTGAAGTAATGGACCTTTACCCCCGTCCTTCAGGCGTATTAGGCATATAGGGTTAGACCTTTTTTTATATACTAATCGGCACTTGGTAGGTAATGTGGGCTAATTTTTCACCGGCCGCCTTTACTTCGCATGACTGTACCTCGGCAATATTTAAGGCGTTCAATCCCAGGGGACTCGCAGCATATGCCCAGGGAATGGATAACCTCTATAACAAGTCAGAAATGCATATCATTCAAACAGATACGTCATGCTCTGTAAGTAGCCAGTATGGACGCCAGATTTCTTTACTGTGGTGTGACCAATAGTAAAATAGGGTGAACATATTATGTGATGGTTGCGATTTATGTGGACAAGTCTATGACCTCTTTGAGCCCCAGAGGTTTTAGCATCACACGCCTAAGAGAGACATAAAATCGGCGCATCATTGGGCTTCTAGGTAGGAATCTATGTACGTTTGATGTGTTCTCCTTATGGGCTCAAAGAGTTACGCATCACGCGTTGTATGCGATCGAAAGAGTTAAAGCTGGGAGCCAAGGTCATTTTGTTTAAAGTCTGGCTTCATCAGGATCTAAACTCACAACCTTCGAAACGGCAGGCGAGCGTCTAGCAAGTATTTCACGCTGGCTCCCAGGAACTGATTTCCCTCTTGTATGTAAGTGCCCAAAGACACTACATAAGAATCGATTTCGCCAGTATGGGGCCGTGCAAGGAAATCTTTTATGTGGATTAATCTATTGATTGCCAAATACTCCAAAGCTTTCTGCGTGTTTTCCGCTTTTATTATTCGTGGTGTTCAATGTATAATCTCAGTTTATAATCTGTTACCCAAATGTAACACGGAACTACATTGTATTACTTCATGAGTAACAACGAACGTAGCGGATAAATCTTCCTTTGATATCGTCGATAAAAAACAAATGTTTTTCCACAAATCTTTGCATGTGTATGCTACAACATTAGCGTCTAACCATAAAGTTATTCAACGCATGCTTTGTAAAAGTCGTCCCCATATTATTGCAATTTTTTGTTATTCGAAGCCCCACGCTGGCTTTTGCCGGTGGCCCTGAATATAGTCGGGGCATAGATATGGCTTTTTTTTTCAAAAATGACCATGGCTTCCAGGTCGACCCAGCCTTGAGTGGGTACCGGGTGCATTCCCAGGAAGTAAAGGCGGCCGGCGTGATGCTGACCACATCACCCATCTTGTGCGGATTGGTCTATAAAAATATAGGTCTAGCTCTGTATGCCCTATACGCCTAAAGGCGTGGACAAGGGTCCTTTACTTTTACTTTACTTATAGATATGGCTTAGCCATAGATATGGCCTAACGGCTGAAAGGGGTTTCTGGGACCTCTCCACCGATGATTCTCATCCGCATGGTGGCACTTTGTGTCACCGGGTGTTTATCGCTTGTGTGATGTCCTGATGGGGTACAAAGAGAGTGAGAGAGAGATTTTTCAACACTGATGCAGAATTATGTGGTAAAATGATTCAAGAACATAAAAAAGTGGTCTTTGATACGGGTTGGAAGTCGGGTTCATGGTGTAGCATATCTGCCAATTACTACCTTGGTGATACCACTTTTGAAGTGTAGGCAGGGGTGGGGGGGGGGGGGGGGAGAGTCTTTGAGCCTGAGGATTTGTGGCTAGTGCTGTGGCCACCACTGTGCAGGTAAAGATTTTATTTTGCCCCCGACAGAAAGAATCCCCAGCCTTACCGAGGATTCGAACCCGGGTCTCTATCTTGAGAGCCCAGCGTTTCTAATCGTTCGACCAGCCGCGCCTCGGTGTAGCATATCGCTGATCATAAATGAAAGCAACAGGCGTTTGTACCCATCTCGAAATAAGCCAGTAGACAAAAAGAGTTTAATTCCCGCATTCACTTCCACGAACGTGTCTGTTGCGTGGTCTCAAGGCATAGTGTCCGTCTCGAGTGCTAGAGGTTCCGGGTTCAATCCCCGGTAAGGACTGTGATCTTCACGTGGACTTGGACTTCTAGTAATTTCCCCTGGTCTCTGGGTAGTGTGATCGGACGCCCGTGTGAATTGTTACGCACGTAAAAAAAAAAAAATCCCTTGGCAGCTGGAAATCGAAAAGAGCAATCGCTCCCCGGACACAATTTGGTTTTTCAAATCTACCTAAAGTATTTTAGGATCGTCTCTGGTGCTAGAGAGCCTGTGCACTGTTTTGAGCTTCTTCAGACTCAGACTTTAGTTAGAAGAAGAACAGAGCAATTATGGGTTACTACCCGTAATCCATGATGTTGATCTGTTGTTCAAACCTCCTGGGACTTAAAGAGTTAACTGAGCGCCGATAACAAACTGGCTATTGGTACCCAACGCATATATCAAAGTTACCTTTTCGCAGAGAAGAGTGCACTTGTAGACGATCAAAGCCAGTCTGATTTACACCTCCACTTGGGACTCGATGTTTTTCTAGTGGGTCTATAAATATTTTTCCACAGAACCATTTATATTGTTTATTGCTCCCCGTTCTGGTTCTGGAGTCACATTTTTCAGGAAAAACGAAAAGATTTCAAAGCTCAACATTATTAGTGATTCTATCATACAAATTAATTCACTCTCTTATGCGCAGCTTCGTAATGAGGAGGTGCCGGGTTCGATCCCAGCTGCGGACGATTTTTCTGGCGTTGGTTTCGACAAGTGATACCGAGAGCTGACCGTTGAGAGATCAATGGGAAACTACTGAACGTAAAATCTGCCTAGAAAAACCACAACAGCCAAAAAATGCTGGGATAGGTTCTGCAACGTCTTGTAAAGGATACACAACTAACTTTTATTCTACACAGGCATCGGTAAAAAAATATTTGTAGTTTAATAATAACTGTTTTAGTTGTTCTCTATGTTGGTGTACAGAAAAACGAGCTGTTTAATAGGTGGGGTTGGGATAGGAGTGGTCTTGTACCTCACTACTGGAACAGCCATAAGGAATGTTTGGTCAACTGCTGTTTTCACTCGGTCCTGCAGTATTAATTTATTTTGACCTCCACAAATTTCCTAGTGCCATGAAAACACCTCTTGCCTCATATTTTAATATCTCTAACAGTTCCCCCATCTTTGTCTACATTATAGCTCAAATAGATGTATGACGCCACATGCTGGAGTAGGGTACCATTAAGAGAAACCGCATTACTATTTGCTTAGTTTATCTTTGTCTATCCCATCTGGATTTTTAGACCTCGTTGATGTGATCTTGCATCAAGTGTGTTTATCTTGCTTCTGATTCCGTGAGTGGGAGAGAAAATAAATATTGTCCGCGAAGTCCAGGCCATCTTTGTCTACATTATAGCTCAAATAGATGTATGACGCCACATGCTGGAGTAGGGTACCATTAAGAGAAACCGCATTACTATTTGCTTAGTTTATCTTTGTCTATCCCATCTGGATTTTTAGACCTCGTTGATGTGATCTTGCATCAAGTGTGTTTATCTTGCTTCTGATTCCGTGAGTGGGAGAGAAGATAAATATTGTCCGCGAAGTCCAGGTCATTAAGCTGTTTTGTACAAGTCCAATGAATTTCATTCCTGGTGTTAGCAGTTGCTGTCTCTATAATCCAATCTTTTGCCAAAAGAAACATGTGAGGTGACAAAAGATATACCTGTTTTGTTGTTGTTGTTGAAATTATCTGTCAGCTTTCTTTTAGGAAAAACTTGACCTTTCATGTCTGTATATTGCTTCCACCAAGCCACTAATTTTTGTGGGATCCCATAGAATCCCACCAATCTGCAGAGAAATGTCATACCCCAATTGCTCTCCCCTCCCAAATCCCCCCCCCCCCCCAGAAACAAATGGCCGAGGTAGCTGAATGAAGGTAAGAAGACACACACCATATCTGGTCTTTCGCGGGTGGGTTCCAGGACCCCATTGTGGGGAAAACACGAATAGACCTACTGCCTCCCCAACAAGAATGTCGTAAGAGTCTACTAATTAGGGGAGTCAGAGTGCATCTGCCTGAAAGGCAAGAAACCAACAGTCTGCATACAAATAAGTCAGATCTACAAACGTGCACGCAATACTCAGGTTCTGAACAAGTATCAAGTCCAGAGGTGGACGAACAACCAGAGCTTTCCGTCGGAGCTTATAGTCGGTGAACAAGGAAGAAGAAGATATCCGGTCTGAGTGGAAAACATTTCAATCTATCACTGACAAACTAAGGGCATTGTAAACATTCTAACGAGGTTTCTGACAGACAGTTAACACTTCAAACCTGCGTTCCACATGCGATAAAAGTTCCATAGTAATCCGCGAAAGTGCCAAACGTTTACGGCTTCTTTAGATTGTCGGTACGTATGCATGATAGCGTCAATCAATAACTTTTACTTCCATGTGTTAAGATTAGGTTTGTTTCTTGTTACACAGAGTTTCATCGACTTCCGACTAACAGATCATAAGTCAACATAAGTGGAACTGGTTATACGTCGAACTGGTCATTTCTAACAACGTTTGTATTTTATTTCTTCCAAAGGGTTATAAAAATTGTACGTAGAATACAAATGTGTAACCAATGTAAGTATAACTACTGTAAATAATGTGAAAAATACCTGTTTACTCTATTACACCAGTTCCGGAAACCTTTTTTTTTTAACCTAACAGTGTAGTTATTTTTTTCTTATTTATTATTTCATTCAAGTGCATGGCCGTCCAGTGCAAGAACTAAAGGAAAGGCCATCAAAGAAGTCAGTGGAGCCTTTGTTTCTACCACCAGCAGCATGACGATAGAGGTCATGGCTGTGACAAAGGAATGGCTGAAAACTCGGAAATTCACCAGTACGTGCTTTCTTAGCGACTCTTGCTAGAGAAGGTCAAGGAGGAGTATACACGGAAACAGTGGCTCCAACTGATACAGCACGCAGCGTTTCGCAAAATCACCTTTATTTTTGCCTCATGATATGCTGGTGAGTAGGACAACGAGAGAGCAGGCGCCCTGGCTGGCAGTGTGACTTTCAGGAATGGGCCTTCAGTTGGCATGAGAGATATCCTCAATGCCATACGAGAGACTAAACGCTGTGAGGCTCTTAGTTTCGTGTACTGCATACCCTGGGTGTACCAATTGGAGCCGCGAGACAGGAAAACCATGCGGGAGCCAGTAGTTGTTACATCAGCCAGAACAAAATGGGAGTTGTTAGCCCAAAGACAATTGCAGACATACTTGGGAGGAGACAGGAGCATTATGGTCATGTCCGATGCCCTTTAATGAACAATGACCAACAATATTTTATTCAATTTGTTTTATTGTGGTCATAAGTGCGGATGCTCGTAAATAGCATAGGTCGCAAAGTCGAGAAGAATGCGTATAGTCAACCATAACCTGAGCGCATGAATATGAAGGACTCATCCCATGAGCGTATGAATATGAGGGACTCAGACCCATGAGCGTATGAATATGAGGGACTCAGACCCATGATGTATGATTATGAGCCACAGACCCATGCGCTCCAACCTTCCCGGGTAAAAACCCCTAAGAAGCATGCTTCCGTCATTATAAACAATCTTTTTAAGTATTTGTTTACACATATCATATGTCTAAAATATTTTTGGGGGGCATTCAGTACATTACATACACGCACAGATGTATACCCATAGATATACGTAAATATAAAATTACGCACAGTGAAAAAATAATTAGATCCATACATAGTATGCCATGGATAGCTGTTGGTGGGCATACTGTTAACAACCCGTGACATGCTATCGATATAGTTCTGATCGCTGAAAATGAAACATAACTGCAAGAAATTATGCATATAAATGTAACGGAAAGTGAACACAATGGCCTTAGTCTCAGCAGCAGAAAAAACAGAAGTAATGGTAATTACAAAGACAACTGACCCTCTAAAATGCAACCCTAAAGTAAATAGCCCAAACTCCAAGCAAGTTGATATGTTTAGGTAATTCGGTACCTTCATAACATTAGATGGAAGTTAAATGTCGAATAGCTCAAGCAAAGGCAAAATTTTACCAAATGAAGAATATTTTATGCAATCTTTCTCTGTCAATTGAGACGAGAAAGAGAATTCTTAAAAGCTATATAAATCCTATATTGATACAAGAATGTGAATCATGGACAGTTAGTGAATTAGTGAAAACTTGTTTGGAAGCTGCGATTTGGTTGTATAGACGACTGGTGAGAATACTCTGGACGGATAAAATAAGAGTAATGAAGTCGTCTTGAAAGAAACCGACTCCTGAAGAGAACTGATTGTCCTCATCAGAAAGAGACAATCTACATTCTTTGGTCATGTGATGAGAAGGAGAAAACTGGAGTACATCGAGACGGTAGAAAAGTTGGAGGAGAGGAGAGGCAGAGGGAGACTGAGAGAACAGATGCTGGACGGTTTGACATCATGGCATGAAAGATCATCTGTGTCAGAGTTGATTGGAAGTAAACGAGACAGAACGCTGTGGATATACATGACCACCAACGACAAACGGCATGGACTTGAAAAAGGTGAAATAACTCACTTCTTAAACAATCCTTTGAGGCCCCTACTTAGTTTGTAATCAGTCAAGGTGCCTTCTCATTCCCACACCACCCATTTTTTCCCCTGTCCCCCTCCCCCACCAAATGCTTTGTGTCCATCTCTCTCAACTAAGGTTGGGCGAACTACTTGGGCCATTATAGGTCCGCCGAGCAAAATTTTTCTGACCCCTCAGCTGGAGCCGGTCGTACCTCAAGCAATTGTAACTTGCTCGCGAAGTTGGTGTAAAATTATTGTTCAATTTGGTCATTGAGAAAAAATCGTAGAACATAAAATCAGATATACAGTGATAACCAGAAACGAATGTGGCCAAATCGTTGATCCAACTAGGAAAGCATGTATTGCTAACAAACTCAGACATCAGTGTTTGCCTTTAGACTATGATAGCAAAATTTGAAGCGACGACCGCTCGCTTTTTCTGAACAAACACATTAGGAATATGTAGAAGGGCTTCAGGTAGTGACTATCTCTGGCCAGAGCCATAGCAAGGGTTTATAATCTTAGTTTACGCCACCCAAATATTGTGTTACGAGGAAATATGGGTGTTTATTGATTAGTACAAATGCAGTAAAGTGAAAATTTAGTTCGATTTAATCAAAACCATAACCGAACATACCAAGTGGAGATAAGGACAGAATTTCACGAATAACGTAATAAATTGCTGCCTTTTATTAACTGAGGCAAACTCATTTAGCAACATTCTGCTGACGTTAATATTAATATATTTCCAATATACTGTACAGTTTAATGTCCGAGTCTCTCAACTATGCGGCTAGAAAAGCAAAAATCTGGTAATAAACCGCAAACTCACTCCGGACGACTGCGTGTCCATAATGGTTGTTATGACAACCGAACAACATGAAAGATTTCTGATAATTGGTCTAGGATAAATAATATTCATAAACAGCATCTGCAGTGCGGTTATGGTAGTTATATAGAAGATTCAGAAGTGTGGTAATATCACACCGTATTTCGTACGGTAATTTCTGTGGTGGAGTAACGGCAGTGATATCAGAGTGTCTGTAGTGGAGTAACGACAGTAACATCACAGTTTCTGCAGTCGAGTAACGGCAGTAATATCACAGTTTCTGCAGTTGAGTAACAGCAGTAATATCACAGTTCCTGCAGTGGAGTAACAGCAGTGATATCACAGTTTCTATAGTGGAGTAACGGCAGTAATATCACAGTTTCTGTAGTGGAGTAACAGCAGTAATATCACAGTTTCTGTAGTGGAGTAACAGCAGTGATATCACAATTTCTATAGTGGAGTAACGACAGTAATATCACAGTTTCTGTAGTGGAGTAACAGCAGTGATATCACAGTTTCTATAGTGGAGTAACGGCAGTAATATCACAGTTTCTGTAGTGGAGTAACAGCAGTAATATCACAGTTTCTGTAGTGGAGTAATGGCAGTAATATCACAGTTCCTGCAGTGGAGTAACAGCAGTGATATCAGAGTTTCTATAGTGGAGTAACGGCAGTAATATCACAGTTTCTGTAGTGGAGTAACGGCAGTAATATCACAGTTTCTGTAGTGGAGTAACGGCAGTAATATCACAGTTTCTGTAGTGGAGTAATGGCAGTAATATCACAGTTTCTGTAGTGGAGTAACGGTAGTAATATCACAGTTTCTGCAGTCGAGTAACGGCAGTAATATCACAGTTTCTGCAGTTGAGTAACAGCAGTAATATCACAGTTCCTGCAGTGGAGTAACAGCAGTGATATCACAGTTTCTATAGTGGAGTAACGGCAGTAATATCACAGTTTCTGTAGTGGAGTAACAGCAGTAATATCACAGATCCTGTAGTGGAGTAACGGCAGTAATATCACAGTTTCTATAGTGGAGTAATGGCAGTAATATCACAGTTTCTGTAGTGGAGTAACGGTAGTAATATCACAGTTTCTGTAGTGGAGTAACGGTAGTAATATCACAGTTTCTGTAGTGGAGTAACGGTAGTAATATCACAGTTTCTGCAGTCGAGTAACGGCAGTAATATCACAGTTTCTGCAGTCGAGTAACGGCAGTAATATCACAGTTTCTGCAGTTGAGTAACGGCAGTAATATCACAGTTTCTGTAGTGGAGTAACGGTAGTAATATCACAGTTTCTGTAGTGGAGTAACGGCAGTAATATAACAGTTTCTGTAGTGGAGTAACGGCAGTAATATCACAGTTTCTGTAGTGGAGTAACGGTAGTAATATCACAATTTCTGTAGTGGAGTAACGGCAGTAATATCACAGTTTCTGTAGTGGAGTAACGGCAGTAATATCACAGTTTCTGTAGTGGAGTAACGGTAGTAATATCACAATTCCTGTAGTGGAGTAACGGCAGTAATATCACAGTTTCTGTAGTGGAGTAACGGTAGTAATATCACAGTTTCTGTAGTGGAGTAACGGTAGTAATATCACAGTTTCTGCAGTCGAGTAACGGCAGTAATATCACAGTTTCTGCAGTCGAGTAACGGCAGTAATATCACAGTTTCTGCAGTTGAGTAACGGCAGTAATATATCAGTTTCTGTAGTGGAGTAATGGCAGTAATATCACAGTTTCTGTAGTGGAGTAACAGCAGTGATATCACAGTTTCTATAGTGGAGTAACGGTAGTAATATCACAGTTTCTGCAGTTGAGTAACGGCAGTAATATCACAGTTTCTGTAGTAGAGTAACGGCAGTAATATATCAGTTTCTGCAGTTGAGTAACGGCAGTAATATCACAGTTTCTGTAGTGGAGTAACGGCAGTAATATCACAGTTTCTGCAGTTGAGTAACACAATAATATCACAGTTTCTGTAGTTGAGTAACGGCAGTAATATCACAGTTTCTGTAGTGGAGTAACGGCAGTGATATCAAAGTTTCTTTAGTGGAGTAATGGCAGTCATATCACATATTCCGGGGTGCAGTAAAGTAAAGAAAAGGTCCCTTATTCCCACGCCTGTTAGGCGTATTGGGAATATAGGGCTAGACTTATATTTTTAATGACCAATCGGCACATGGTGGGTGCAGTAACGGCGCTAATATCATTTTACTCTTGTTGTAGCAATTTGGAACATGTCACAAACTAGCCCACACGACAAGACTTCCTTCCCTTCCTATTCATGCCGCGGCTTGACGCATGGTCTTTTCTATGTTATAAAATAGCTTCGTTTGGCGTTGGCTCGCCGTATATAATGTTTTTGGGATGTTGTGTTGGCGTGAGTCTCTTTGAGGGGACTGTGTACAAGTAAGAAGTACTGCAGGGAAAGCGCCGAAGGCGCGACTGTTCCTTAGTATCCAAACAGGGATGTTTTTATATTTATACGTTCGTTGGCGGTGGCTTTACCCGATACAAGGAAGCCACTGACAAGGAATTTAGGAATACGAAACCATCGTAGTTTCTATACTACCGAACCGTCGGGAAAGTAGCACAACGTGAAAATAAACATGCAAATTACCGGTGACAATACGAGAAAAGAGACAACGGTTAAAACCTCGCAACACGGGATAGGCCATGCCCCACCGCGGCATGAATGGGAAGGGAAGGAACTCTCGTCATGCAGGTGAGTTCGTGATAAGTACCTGCAATGTCTGTGTTGCAGTCATCATCATCATAGTCATAAACCACCTTGACTTAAGCAGCGCTGGCTGGCGCTGTGATTGTCATGCAGTGGATACATGTAAGGTCGTAACAGTAGCAAAATCACAGTTTTGCAGTGCACTAACGGAGTATTATCACAGTTTTTATAAAGAAGTAATAATTTCAGTTACAGTAGTATAGAGACGGCACCAACTTCACAGTTTTTGAAGTGCAGTGACTACAGTAATTTCACAGTTTCTTTTGTGCAGTAATTGCAGTAATATCACAGTTTCAATAGTAAAGTGTCCCCAGTAATAATACACCTTTAGCTGCTTCTGCAGTTCAGTAGAAAACGATGACTACACGTAGGGCAGTTTGTTGGATTTCGCAGTATAATGCAAGTCTTCGAAACACCTCCCTCTAAACGTTCAAACTGTATTTTGATTTCCTTGCTTATTTCGCCCCGTTACGGTGCTGCTTGATGCGGGCGAATCTTTGTGCCCTAGCAAAGCGCGACCCTGACTACACAGGAAGCTAGTCCAAAGGAGAGCAAATCGTGACCAGTAGGTCTGTTCTGTACTGAGTCATGACCTGACAACACTGCAATAAAAAAAATTTTTATAGATCCTTTTTCACGCCTTAGGCGCATCGGGAATATGGGAAGAGCACCTATATTTTACAGACAATCGGCACTGGGTGGGTATTGTGGTCAGCATTACGCCGGCCGTCTTTACTTCACATGGACAGCCATCCTGGTACCCATTTTAGGCTGGGTCGACCTGCGACGCCCACACTGTAATATGCGTCTCCCAAAATGGAAACGTATGGTACTGGTATTCCACAGGTCACTGATTTCTGAGCACGAAGAAAGAAAGTAGAGTTCTGCAACACAATTTTTGCGGAAGGATTGATTGACAATGACATCCTTACCCGCACATCGAGGCGGCTACACCATGCTAGTAGACCGTCATTTGTGTCCTAGTGATAACTTTCTTGAAGAGACAAGATTGAGGATTCAGAACTTTGGACAAGCGAAACAGAATACTGAAATTGTGAGCTACAAACATGCAATAATACACACAGTCTGCTGCTGGAACCACTGGAACTGGAACTCTGCGTTGTCTGCTGAAGATGAGGACAGAGCGCTTATAGGAATGCACTGAGTTCTGCGATTTCGGTTCTTGAATCAGCTCATTTTAACTATACATGCAGTAGAAGGATGCCACGTTTGACCGGCTGGCATTCTAATGGAAAAACAAGATGTGAGGAACAATGGAAGACAATGGTCCCCTCACAGACTCCATAGAAGCATGTGACCTGCTTGCCTTAAAACTACTGTTAGTGAGAAAGACAGAAAAAAAAAATGAAAGAAGGAAGAAAACACGTGTCTAAAGGAGACAGGGGCAATTTGACTGCCCAAAGTAACGTTCCCTACAGCAGAGCCACTGCAGTATTATGTATGACATATCTGCCGACTGGGAGTCGCCGTGGACGCTCGCCGCGGATTGGAAGGTCGTGGGTTCGCTCCCTGGCGGAGCTGGACTTAAAAAAATGGCTTTGGCTCCCAGGTCGACCCAGCCTTGAATGGGTACCGGGTGCAGTCCCGGGAAAGTGAAGGCGGCCGGCGTGATACCGACCGCATCACCCATCTTGTGGCGATTTGTCTATACAAATATAGGTCTAGCCCTATATGCCCTATACGCCTTAAGGCGTGCAAAAGGATCCTTTACTTTATTTTTACTTTTTTATCTGCCGACTGCTGGACAAATTGATAATTTCTGCCTCTCAAGGACTAGTTTATGTCTTGATTTCTTAGGTTTAGATTTATAGAACGGATCAACATCTTGGCATAAAGGTAGTAATCCATATGTGCTCCGCTCTACTTCTAACTCAAGCCTGTGTCCAAAGAATCTCAGCGCAGTGAACAAACTTCGCAGCACCGGCGAGGATCCTGAAATACTTTAGGCAGATTTTCAAATCAAAATTCTGCCAGGGCTACTCTTTTCGATTTCGAAATGCCAAGAAAGTTTTTTTTTTTTTTTAGTGCGGAACAATACACACGGATGTCCAATCTTACTGCCCAGAGACCAGAGAAAATTACTAGAAATGCACGTGAAAAAATTATAGCCTTCACTGGGGGCCTGAACCCGGGGCCTCCAATACTCGAGGCGGTCGCCATGCCTCGAGACCACTCAGCACCCTAGATCTTCCTATTTGACCCCTTCAGTCAGAAGGAAAACAAAATCACCTGCAGACCAGACACTTGATAACAGCTATCGTGAAATCCATATATCATATGGATCTGTCTTGATTACGGTTTGAACAGGCTAGATGACTTCTATGTTAGCAGCATACTGTTGGCAGTGTTAGCTAAGTGTGCAGAGCGAGCTGTGTGGAACCACGAAGGACCTGCAGCTGACATGCATTACGATGTTTTGCTAAGAAACACACAATTTTCACCTTCAACCAGCATCCCCGAAGCGGGAGCTTTAGGTTATAATTGTGACTACTTTATGTGCGACATAAAAAATTGCTTAGCATTGCACGCCACCAAGAGCCACAAAAAGGACGCCAGCAGCGTTGATGCAAAGAAGACAGACCCAAAAAAAAATCCTGGCCGGCAACAAAGTCGTCTACCGGCAAGCCAATAGGCCACCCGGTCACTAATAAAGCTTACATGCGAGTTCATAGAGGTAGCCCAGCTGTCTGCCCTGACCATGCGAAACCGAAAGCAAAGAAGAAGACGATAATATTCTTAGCGTTTTCAGGTGCCAGGTTGCAATGAGAAATCTTCGCGTTTACTACACTGACGGCCGTATTGAAACCGGAAGCGTCCAAGTTTGTGTGTGACTTGATATGCACCTTCTATTCGCATTTTTTAAAGTGGGATATACGATTTCCTTTCAGTAAACAATGCGGCAGTTTGTGTGTGTGTGTAGTTGTTGTTGTTTATTGAGTGGGTCTTACTTGACAAATTATTCACCAATAAAATCTGCGTGTAGACGATTCTGGGACAGTCTAGTTTTGCTAGTAGACGATTCTGGGACAGTCTAGTTTTGCTAGTAGACGATTCTGGGACAGTCTAGTTTTGCTAGTAGACGATTCTGGGACAGTCTAGTTTTGCTAGTAGACGATGCTGGGACAGTCTAGTTTTGCTAGTAGACGATTCTTCGGCAGCCTAGTTTTGCTAGTAGATAATTATGGGACAGCCTAGTTTTCTATTAGACGATTCTGAGACAGTCTAGTTTTGCTAGTAGACTATTCTGTGCAGTCTAGTTTTGCTAGTAGACGATGCTGGGACAGTCTAGTTTTGCTAGTAGACGATGCTGGGACAGTCTAGTTTTGCCAGTAGACGATTCTAGTGCAGTCTATTTTCAGCGTGACATAAAGATGTAGGTAACGAACAGTAGGTACAACTTACGACCCCAGGCTCAGGTACACCGTGATTGGCCGTTTATTCATGCTTGCTGACCTTTAACACTTGCGACTCTCTGTTTCAGGGATATTAGGTTGTTTTTTCTACGACGCTGTCACCAGCGATGACGCCTTCTCTGTTTTATAGGATGTAACGACTTTTAACGACCCCAGAAAATCTAGAACTGGCCCTAACCTACTCTCACCCCTATACCACCCCAACCCCACAAATGCAGCCTACGTCCCACGAGAGACTGCGGCCTGCGTCTCGTGTTTTCAGAACTGTTAAGATTTTGCGGTCGACCCTTCTTTTCTGTCGTCAACGCTGACAACTGAAGTAAATTCATCTTGTACTTGAAGATCGAGAAGGCTAGAATATACCCAGTGTCGCTAAGAACAATGAGTAAAACACACCGTGAAAGCCAAATCCCGCTCTATTTGGGCCCGGAATCGTTGCTTGAACTGGAAAGTAAGTTAACTCTTTCACGTTCTATGTTTGTATGTAAGTACAAAAGTAAAGGACTGTTTTCAACGTCTTTAGGCGTACTCGGCATATAGGACTAGACCTATATTTTTATAGACCGATCGGCACTTGGTGGGTGATGTGGTCAGCATTGCACTATGCTTGACCGGATTTAATCCTTCGCAGCAGTCGAATATTATTATGCTTCTGCATTCTTTGTTTACACAGGACCTAGTGTCTAAGGGGTCTCCTTGGCCAAGTGGTCAAGCCATTTGCCTCACGCTCGGAAGGTCATGGGTTCATTTCCCGGCTGCGTCGGGATCCCTGGGGATATTTGCCAGAGCTACAGAGTTTGTGATTTTTGCTATGCTGTCAGCAGGATGATTCTCCGAGAGAGAGACCGAGAAAGAGAGAGAGAGAGAAAGAGAGAGAGAGACAGAGAGTGAGAGAAGAGAGAGAGAGAGAGCGAGAGAGAGAGAGAGAGACAGAGCTATATAGGATCAAACCTGGTGCAATTAAGACAATCCTCTTGACTTTAGTAAAACAGCCAGCAGCACTCCAAACTCCTACAAGAGTCGCGTATCTAAGTCTTGTGGATGGAGCATGCTCATAATTTAGTTGCTGTCATTATTACCTCATTTGGGCATCAGCAATGTTACACACCTGCGTCCCAGTGTCAGACGCATTTTTTCTGTTGTTTAATAACAACATCCTAGCTGTTGCCGGGGGTTCTAATAAAACGCTATGGGATGAACAGGGTTTCTGTAACCTGTCCTCGGGTATTCTCATCCGAATAGTGGCATTTTGGGTCACCGGGTGTTTATCGCTCAGTGTTATGTCCTGGTAGGTTGATCGTCGTCATCATTATCATCATCATCAAGGATTTTTCTGGGGATAAAACAACTAAGCTAGTCGAGGTAATGTACGGCCCAGACCCTTGCCTGTCTGCCAGAATATCTTAGGTTAGAATTCAGTAATTGGCCTCTTTTCCTAGTTCAAGGCAATCTTTTTCTTCTTCTTCTTTTTCGTGTTCACCAGCAGTCCTATTCCAGAACCTGAGTGTTGCGTGTGCATCCGTTTTATCGATCTGACTCATTTTGTATGCAGACTGCTGGTTCATTGCCTCTCAGGCAGATGCACCCCGACTTCGAAGGAAGCTCCTAATTAGTCGACTCTTACAGCATGCTTTTTGGCTAGGCGACAGGTCTATTCTTTCCCCCGCCCCCTATAATAGGGCCCTGGAACCCACACGGGGAAAGACAATCTAAGTGGAAACAATTTATGGTGAGTGGCCGCACCTTTGATTTCGGAAAGCAAAAGTAAATAAGTAAACGGCGAATAAGACTAAATTTTAGAAGTAGATAGACAGCCAAAACTTTCTGTCGGAGTCTACAGTCTATAAACACGAAGAAAAAGAAGATAGTGGCGGAAATATTCCGTATAAATATACTTAAACGAATGCACACATAGTGTCTGCTATTAGGATCTAATTCGATTGTTTCTCTATGATAAACATAGGGGGTTATATATATATATATATATATATATATATATATATATATTATATATATATATATATATATATATATATATATATATGAACAACGCTAGTGCTCTGCACCCAAATACACAAAGCAAAGATTGGATATCACAATGAAAGCAGTCAAGAAGCACTTCTATTACTCGGGAGCATGCGAAATACGAGATCACGTAATCATTCACTGTCAAACCAGGCCAAGTTTCCCGGCTGCAGTTTTGTATAAACACCGCCCAGACCTGGAACTGGCGCCACTACAAAGGTTCGTAGGTATATTTTCTGTTTGCCACTTTCGGATTTTTGTTTTTACATAGCCGAATGTGTCCTATGTGAAAGGTTTGTTCGCAACAGGAATCCTTACCGATAGTTTTTTTTTTAGTGTAGGGAATTTGTGCCCTGTTTCACAAGATGATACTGATTACTTAGTTTCAAAATCAGGTTTAGTATAACTGCATTATATATACATCTTAAAATAATAAAAAGTAAAAGACGCTTTTCCACTCCTTTTGGGGTATTTGGCGTATAGGGCTTAAAAGGCAAGACCTATATTTTTATAGACCATCGGCACTGTATTGGTAATATAGTTAGCATAACGCCAGCCGTTTTACTTCCCGGGTCTGCACCTGGTATCCGCTCAAGTTTGGGTCCACCTAGGAGCCAAGGTCATTAAAAAAAAACACTCTGGCTTCGTCAGGACCCGAATCAACGACTCTCTGATCCGCAGGCAGGCGTCCAGTCTCCAACTCCAAGGCGATACGCTAAATATTAGGTTAATTGCGTATCCTTTACAGGACGTTGCAGAACCAACGCCAACAGCCCCTGGCTGTTGTGTGGTTTTTCTAGGCAAATTTACGTCCAGTAGTTTGCCAATGCCTCTGGACGGTCGGCTTTCTTGATATCACTGTCGATACCAACGTTAGGCTCATGGCTCCCAGCTGGGATCGAACCCGGCATCCTCGGCATTACGAAGCGTTCGTATCAACTTAGCCACAGAGCCGACACGCTAAATATAATGCATAATAATAATCATATCAGCATTAATAATATTAATATCAATGTTAATAATAATTATATAGACAAGTGGCAAGTGCGACTTTTGAATTTTTTTAATTTTGTAAAGTTTGTAAACCCGTAAAAAAGCCCGGGTCCCTTTCTCAAGGGCGGTTGGCTTCAAAAGGATCTATATTAGTAATTTTTGTCCGTTTTTGGATGCAATTTTGTTTTTTGAAACCCAAATCCGGCCTTCTATTAAACCCGGCCATTTAAAAAAGACCAAAATGCCGCCCCCGGTTTTTGGGACCTCCCCCAAGGTGGTCCTCATCCCCATGGGGGAAATTGTTGCATCGGGTGTTTTTCATTGTTGATGTCCCGGTGGGGGAGGGAAAATTTAAGTAAATCCCGTCAGGGATTTTACTGTGGTCTTTTTACCTGGCTGTAAATCTTTAGGGCTTTTTTTTCGCCCTCTTTTTAAAATTTCCCCCACAGTTTCCCCGGGCGGGTCTATTGCCCTTTGGGTTTTATTATTGTAAAAGTTCCTGCCCTAAATTTTTTCCGGGTTATTATGGCCCCGTGTCATGGGGTATTTTAAAAATTAAAAAGATTTTTTCATACACGCGCCTTTTTTTTAATGTAGGGGGCAGATTTATTTAAAAATTTTTTTTAAAGGGTCAACATCTGGAAAAAGTGTATAGCCCCTAAGTGGGCCCCTTTTTTCTTAACTCAAAATGATTAAAAAAATTAGCGCAGTGCAAAATTCCCCGCAAAAATATTTTAATGAAATCCTGAAACACTTTGAATTTATTTGTTAACTCCCAAAAATTTTGCCAGGGCAGTTGTTTGGCTAATGTTTTTGTTTCCAACTGCCAAAAGGGGTTGGTTTCGTGGGCAAAAAATACCAAGGGCGCCCCCTTTACTACCCAGAGGGCCAGGGGGGTAATTTTAGAAGGCCCCCGGACAAAAAAAAA
>CAJHNH020005348.1:0-22573 GCA_905116865.2 Candidula unifasciata
ACATTGACATCCCTTTCCATCCGGACTAAAATGGGGAGCAGGAATTGTAACAGGTAGTAAATAAGCTTGTGTAATGTTTACCACACCATCCTTCAAGTACTAGTACAACTACTACCACGACCACATAGCTAACATAATGTCACTGCTATCTGTTTTACCATCGGAGTAAACAGGGAGTCGTGAACCAGAAGATGGCTAGTGCTGTCGCTACAGACTGGTCAGATTAGAATGCATAATTTCGCTCCCTGATAGAAGAACGCCATAACCTTACCGGCGGTGTCCGGCATGACAGCACTACGATGTAACTGCCCAACCACAACTACATCTGCTACCTTGAGTAGGCAAGGCAGTTATTGTGACCTAAATCTCTCTCAGTAAACAGTTTGTGCCCCTCTCCCCCAATTCACCGACTACTCTTTCCCTCATCGAAGTAGTTGAAAAAAAAAAAAAAAAAAAAAAAAAAAAACAACCAAGTGAAAAGCAATGAAAACAGGAAAAATACACCATAATTAATTAACACTATGATAAACAACACAGCCTAATTCCAACGCAATGTCAGAAGAAATAATTAAATCGAAATGAAAATAAATAGAGGCACTCCTTTGACTTGTTCCCCAAAATGGCGGCATGGCCATAAAATATCCAAAAATATCTGAACGACGGTGTTCCCGTATATATAAATACGGACTGTCTGCCAAGAGACAAATAATTGCGGCAACACTAGGATTACTTGACAGTCACTATCAACATTGCACACGGTACTAGTAGCAGACGATAAATACCGACCGTTGACAAAAATTTCGAGCGTTTCTGCAGACGACGATACTAGCAGACGATATTAGCGACCGTTGACCAATTTCGAGACATTACAGACGATGAAAGCGATTAGCAATACTGTGTTCGTCCGATTGGAGGATTTAGCAGCGGTAGATGTCAGACTTGTCGGCATGCGCCAAACGCGATTAAACTCATCGCCGAGCGTATCTAGGGGCCTGGGACTCACGAGTACAGTAATTGGAGGAAGTTGCAGGAGATGCGGTAGCTGCCGCTCGTGAGTCCCAGCCATCGAGTTTAGCCTCCATCCGCGCCGCGCGTACCGGCGCGTGGGATACTCTCGGCGGTGAGGCACACTCGCAGAAGCAGGTCGGCAAGCACCGTATCGCCGAGACCCTGTCAGAGCATTTGTTTCGTTATCCGGAGCCGGCACATATATTTTCAATAGAACTGACCTGCATTCGGATATTTTTGGATATTTAATGGCAAGAAATTGGCCAATTTAGCTCTCTTTCGAACGCCATTATATTAAAGCCGCCATTTTGGGGAACAAGTCAAATGAGCGCCTAAATAGAAATTTATGAAAATCTAGCGTAACCAAGCAATCGGAAAGTTTAATATGAAATCATAAGTATGAGAAATGGTCAAATTTAATTATCAACTGGTTTACCCAAATAACAAACTTTTTTTTTTAAAGATTGATGGCCACATGGTTAGTTCTGTCGCCACGACAGTGCAGGTCTTGGTAATATTTCGCCCCCTAGGGAGAAAAAAAACAGACATTCAGGGATTTTGAACCCCAGGCTCCCTCATGGGAACCCAGTGTACTAAGCATTCAGCCAGCCAACCACTCCGTCTAATCAACGAAAAGAGAACAAAACTATGCAACATGTTTGTCCCAATTTTAACACGACTCAAAACCGCAGGCAATTGTTTTCTCATACAGATATCCCAGACATAAACTGCAAGCATTATTGAAACGGCACAATGATAGAAATCGTACGTGTCTGACACGGTTAATGACGCAATAATTGTGGGCGCAGAAATAGTCTCTGATCCCCCCCCCCCCTACCCTTTCTCAAATCCACCGACTACTCTCTAACTCACCGAAGGTTATTTGAAAAGAAAGAAAATAGAAACCATGTCTAAAATGGTTAATGTCGCAATCAGCGATGTAGAAATAGGTTGGGTTAGTTGCATCACGCCGGCGAATGGTTGATAAATGCGCGTGCGCATTTACGAACGTGGCTTTCATTGAATGTCACTAAAATGAAAATATTAGTTTTGAAACTGTTCCTAACAAATGTAGTCACCTGACTCTAACAATGACAGGTATAATTTCAAACCATGACGGTTAAAAATCAGGTATCAAAACAAACATATCCCGAAAATTTTAGCTTAATCGGTTCAGTAGTTTCCGAGTCTATAGATCATAAACAAACACACACACATTGATTTATATATATATATATATATATATATATATATATATATATATATATATATATATATATATATATATATATATATATATACACTAGCTGTACCCGGCAACGCGTTGCTGTGGCGTAATTTGAGATAGTCTTTGATCCTCCCCCCACCCCCACACCACAACTAAATCCACCTAGTACCCTCTTCCTCATCAAAGGTTTTTAGAAAAGAAAGACAATGGAAATCGCACCTGTCTAATGAAGCTAATGACGCAGTCAATGTCTGCACCGACGTCGAGATAGTCCTTGATTCCCCCCCCCCCCCCCCCCCCCCCCCCCCCCCCCATCGAAGGTTGTTTGAAAAAAAAAAACAGAAAGTAGAAATCGTGTTTAATATGGTTATTGTGGCAAATATAGAGATCGTCTTGTTTGCGGTACCTCGACCTACTCTATGTATTAAGGCGTTGGCTGCACGTAACTCGCCGGCGAATGGCGGAAACCTTGCGTTCTGACTACTTCGGCGCATGCGCAATTAATAACGTGGCTATAATTAGAAATCACTAAAGTTATAAATATTAGTTGCGTATATTTTGGCATAAATTGCGGTCACCTATCTCTAACAGTGACATGTTGAATTTCAAACCACGACGGTTCAAAATACGGTATCACAACAAACATATCCTGAAAATTTCAGCTAAATCGGTTCAGTAGTTACAGAGTCTATAGAGACCAAACAAACACACAAACATTGATTTTTATATATATATAGATAGTTTGTTTTTCCAACTTTAGAACACGCACCATATAATTGTGTCTTTATATTAGTGGTCGTTTAAATGGTGTTATTAGCACGGTAACAAAAGTGGTTATTTGGTTATCACATGCTAAAGCTGTTTGTATTTTTATAGGAGACGGAAGTAAAGCTACAACTGTACTTGTAAATAACAAAGTAAGTCGTAAAAAATAGAAAAGCGGAGGTAGCGTTAGTAAAATATAAACAAATTAGGTAATGAGAACTTGAAAATCACGTGTAAAGCTCTTCAAGTTCTCTTAAATTTAAGTCATTACCCCCCTCCCCTCCCCTCTTCCACCGACTACTGCTCTCTCCCTCTTCGAAGGATTTTAAAATCACTAACTGGCGATATTTTGTTGTTGCTGTAACTGACATTGACATCCCTGTCCATCTGGACTAAAATAAGGAGCAGGAATTGTAAAAGGTAGTGAATAGGGCTAGTGAAATATTTACCACATCATCCTTCAAGTACCAGTACAACTACTAAAATAATTTCACTGCTATCTGTGTTACCATCGGAGTAGACAGAGAGTCGTGAGCCAGAAGATTTGGTTCCGCATAGCTAGTGCTGTCGCCACAGACTGGTCAGGTTAGGATGTATAATTTCACTTGCCGACATAAGAACGCCATAACCTTACCGGCGGTCTTCACATGAGAGCACTATGGTGTAACAGCCCAACCACAACTATTACTGCTGCTGCTACTTTAAGTGGGTAAAGCAGTTACTGTGACTTAAAGCTCTCTCAGTTAATAGTTTGCCCCCCCCCCCCCCTTCCCCCCAAATTCACAGACAACTCTTTCCCACATTGAAGTAGTTGGGAGAAAAAAAACAACACTTGAAAAGCAAATGAACACAGGAAAAAAAAACCACCATAATTAGGAAATGAACGCCATTGTAAACAGCACAGCATAAAATTCCAACACAGATGAAATAACTAAATCTAAATGAAAATAAATGAAAATCTATAAAATTTCAGCGTAACCATGCAATCGGAAAGTTTAACAATGCAATTTTTTTTTATTAAGGAAACATGGCTAGTGCTGTCACCACGACAGAGCAGAATTCCAATGAACTGGAAACAATCTTAGTTATGTCAGCGTGTTTTATTCCTCTTGCTTGTAACTTCTGTAACTACACATTTTTATTCACTTTAGAAAATACAATTATATGAATTAGTTATGAGACAACTCGAAACGCCTTGTACACTCATGGAGATAGAACTAATCATCTGGTATTTTTGTGAACATCATAACTTTTGATTTCCAAAATCATAATAACACTGTACGTGAACGCAATAATAATAATAATAATAATAATAATAATAATAATAATAATAATAATACAACACTTCAAATGTAATTTCGCGAAAATACTACACTTTATCCACATATTGACACCATTGTTTTCCTAAGAAACCAAGCCAGCCCAGGTAGCACACTGGTATCGTGCATGCTAGGTTCACATGTTTAATTGAGAACGGTTGATATCGACTAGTGGCTATGCATTTTTATAAAATGTCATCAATCGTGAAGAAAGACAATTAGGCATACAAAAAGAGAGTTGACAGCGCGTATCATCGCCTACCTCACTGAACTACACATGTGGTTTGTATGGAGAAGATAACACAAGTGTGCTTGCCTGAAGGTAACTAAAGTGTGCTTGATTGTCCATGATAATGACATTCAGGCTGTCCGTGTTCAACCATTCAGTACAATGTATTAGTTGCTGAATCGTCCAGTCAAATATGAGGAGTTTCCATTGTAGGGTTAAAGTTAAAGTTTACTCACATTGACGTATACCATAGAATTTCACTGGAGAAATGGATGAACATAAAATAAGATAGCAACCACAGTATATTGATGTGGAAAAATTTTTTTTTTTTTTTGGGGGGGGGGGGGGGGGGGGGGGGGGGGGGGGGCGTATGCCTGTTAGTCACCTGCTTACTTTCCTATGTCCTAAACTGAAATGCATTCCTATTATCTTATAAATGCGCATTCTTCGGACTTGTAGAACAGACATACAAATGGTAACATACATCATTTGTGTCTAATTATGCTCGTATCCGTCAAAATATGTACTGACATTCGCTGTGAGGTATGATGCAGAAAGTTTTGCTTTGTTTGAAAATGCAGCAAAATGCTTACACTCAGAACAATGAAAAATAATTAAGTGGCACCATTTTAAAATAAATTGTAATCAAGGGAGACAAATACGAAACATGGATACATGACATTCACCAATAGGGGAAACAATATAACGCATGTCTTGATATTGATCAACTGGGAAGTCAAGTTAGGATGGTAAACGAAACTGAATTCGGCATGCAGAGATTACTCCACATCAAATAGTATGTATTATTGTGTGTATCTGTTTCGGGCGCCAGTAACAGTTATTTGTATGACCTATACATATTTTAATATGATAAATGACACTTTAAAGTAAAACCACTGCAAATTTTGAGCTGGCGGATTGTTACCTTGTGTAGATTGTTACACTGCACTAATTGGGCTGGATCCTTTTGTTGCTGGATTTAAAATCTTTGACAGGTACACACAGATGTACTTCATAAAAGCAGTTTAAAAAAAAAGTGCTAAAAGAGTTTATTTAGTAAGAACGTGAGACGGTTTGCCACACTTTGATTTATATATGACTAGCTGTACCCGGCCACGCGTTTCTGTGGCATAGCTTGGCTAAATGGAAAAGACATAAAAACGAAATAGCTGGTGTCTAATATGGTTACTGTCGCAATCATTGTCTGCTCAGATATAGAGATATTCTTCGATCCTCATCCCCACCACCACCACCAAATCCATCTAATGCTCTCTCTCTCTCTCATCAAAAGTTTTTGGAAAAGAAAGACAATAGAAATTGCACATGTCTAATATAGTTAATATATGCACAGATATATAGATAGTCTGGTTTTCCGACTTTAGAACACGCACCATATACTTATGTCTCTATATTTGTGGTCGTTTAAATTGTGTTATTAGCACAGTAACAGAAACTGTTTTTTGGTTACCACATGCTACAGCTGTTTGTATATTTATAGGAGACGGAAGTAAAGCTAATACTGTACTTGTAAAAAAACAAAGTAAGTCGTAAAAAAAATTAGAATAGGGGAGGTAGCGGTAGTAAAATATAAACAAATTAAGTAATGAGATCTTTGAAATCATGTGTTAAGCTCTTTGAGTTAACAATTTCTTTCATCACCCCCTCCCCTCCTCCCCATCCACCGACTACTGCTCTCTCCCTCTTCGAAGGATTTGAAAATCATCATCTGGCGATTTTTGTTTTGGTAACTGACATTGACATCCCTTTCCATCCGGACTAAAAGGGGGAGCAGGAATTGTAACAGGTAGTAGATAAGCTTGTGTAATATTTACCACACCATCCTTCAGGTACCAGTGCAACTACTACCACGACCACATAGCTAACATAATGTCACTGCTATCTGTTTTACCATCGGAGTAAACAAGGAGTCGTGAGCCAGAAGATGGCTAGTGCTGTCGCTACGGACTGGTCAGATTAGGATGCATAATTTCGCTCCCTGATAGAAGAACACCATAACCTTACCGGCGGTGTCCGGCATGACAGCACTACGATGTAACCGCCCAACCACAACTACATCTGCTACCTTGAGTGGGTAAGGCAGTTACTGTGACCTAAAGCTCTCTCAGTAAACAGTTTGTGCCCCTCCACCCCCCTCCCCCAATTCACTGACTACTCTTTCCCTCATTGAAGTAGTTGAAAGAAAAAAAAACCAAGTGAAAAGCAATGAAAACAGGAAAAATACACCATAATTAATTAACACTATGATAAACAACACATGCTAATTCCAACGCAATGTCAGAAGAAATAATTAAATCGAAATGAAAATACATAGAGGCACTCCTTTGACTTGTTCCCCAAAATGGCGGCATGCCACTTTTCGACCATAAAATATCCAAAAATATCCGAACGACGGTGTTCCCGTATATCTAAAATACGGACTGTCTGCCAAGGGACAAATAATCACGGCAACACTAGGATTACGTGACAGTCACTATCAACATTGCACACGGTACTAGTAGCAGACGATAAATACCGACCGTTGACAAAAATTTCAAGCGTTTCTGCAGACGACGATACTAGCAGACAATATTAGCGACCGTTGACCAATTTCGAGACATTACATCCTCCGATTGGAGGATTTATCAGCGGTAGATGTCAGACGTGTCGGCATGCGCCAAACGCGATTAAACTCATCACCGAGCGTATCTAGGTGCCTGGGACTAACGAGTACAGTAATTGGAGGAAGTTGCATGAGATGCGGTAGCTCTCACTCGTGAGTCCCAGCCATCTAGTTTAGCCCCCTGGGATACTCTAGGCGGTGAGGCACACTCGGCAAGCACCGTATCGCCTAGACCCTTTCAGAGCATTTGTTACGTTATCCGGAGCCGGCACATATATTTTCAATAGGACTGACCCGCATTCGGATATTTTTGGATATTTATTGGCAAGAAATTGACCAATTTAGCTCTCTTTCGAACGCCATCATATTAAAGCCGCCATTTTGGGGAACAAGTCAAAGGAGCGCCTAAATAGAAATTTGTGAAAATCTAGCGTAACCAAGCAATCGGACAGTTTAAAATGAAATCATAAGTATAAGAAATGGTCAAATTTAATTATCAACTGGTTTACCCACATAACTAACCTTTTTTTCTTTTCTTGATGGCCACAAGGTTAGTTCTGTCGCCACGACAGTGCAGGTCTTGGTATTATTTTGCCCCCTGGGGGGAAAAAACAGATATACAGGGATTTTGAACCCTAGGCTCCCTCATGGGAAGCCAGTGTACTAAGCATTCAGGAAGCCAACCACTCCGTCTAATCAACGAAAAGAGAACAAAACTATGCAACATGTTTGTCCCGATTCTAACACGACTCAAAACCGCAGGCAATTGTTTTCTCATACAGATATCCCAGATATAAACTGCAAGCATTATTGAAACGGCACAATGATAGAAATCGTACGTGTCTGACACGGTTAATGACGCAATAATTGTCTGCGCAGAAATAGCCTCTGATTCCCCCCCCCCCTTACCTTTTCTCAAATCCACCGACTACTCTCTAGCTCATCGAAGGTTGTTTGAAAAGAAAGAAATAAGAAACCATATCTAATATGGTTAATGTCGCAATCAGAGAAATAGGTTGGGTTAGTTGCATCACGCCGGCGAATGGTTGATAAATGCGCGTGCGCATTTACGAACGTGGCTTTCATTAAATGTCACTAAAATAGAAATATTAGTTTTTAAACTTTTCCTAACATATGTAGTCACCTGACTCCAACAATGACAGGTATAATTTCAAACCATGACGGTTAAAAATCCGGTATCAAAACAAACATATCCTGAAAATTTTAGCTTAATCGGTTCAGTAGTTTCCGAGTCTATAGATCATAAACAAACACACACACATTGATTTATATATATATATATATATATATATATATATATATATATATATATATATATATATATATATATATATATATATATATATATATATATATATATATATATATATATATATATATATATATATATATATATATATATGATTTACTATCATCTCAAAAACATGACGGAAATACATCTTTTGGGATTTCATATATGTATTGTAAAAATGGAAATACGTGCAATCTAATCAATGGGACTAGCTGATATAAGGCACTTGGTAACAAGAATAAACACATAGACTGCATACTAACATCAGCGAATTAGGCTTTGCAAAATGCCACATAGAATAATAAAGAATATAAAGCAAAAAAAAAAAAAGGAGAATTATCAGTGGAGGGGGATAGGGTGGGGGGAGATTAGCAGTAGGAAGAACAAATTCCTTAACTCAGTGGGAAGCAACTTTTCACGCGTTAATTGAGTCCATACGTGACTTGTTTTTTCTTCAAGCTGTGTGGGCTATGCAGTTGTTATATCAACTCACTCTTCCACATGTGTTATTTAAGCTCTGTCTTTACAATACAGGTAATAGTTGCACTTGTTGGACACAACCATGTTAGTTTTAACCTATTTAGAGGGGCAGCGTAGGCTAAGTCGATAGGAGACTCGCTTTCAAATCCAGCTGCGAATCGCTGCAGCCGACAGACGGTGTTCAAAAGCGGGCGGTTCCCGGGGTTTACCCAGCATCTAGGAAATGGGTACCATAGTTAACACTCTGGGGTAAATGGAAGAACGTCGCTGTAGCTACGGAGTTTCGTGTAGACGACGACACAGGCGGACAATTTCTTGTCAGCTGTCTGTACTGGTGGCAGTGAACCTATGGTTTATAACCGTGTGCAATAACGCTGGTTCATATCTCCTTTACCTCATTATGTACTACATTGATTAGAAAGAACCATAGATATCAAAATTGATGAACACCAATTAAAGCAAGCGAAGAGTTTTAGCTATCTGGTAAGGATTTTTTTTTTTTTTTTTTTTTTAAAGACAGAAGAATTAATTTAAAAAAATCCAACACACATGCAACAAAGCCAATCAGGTTTTAGGCCAAATAACACCAATTTTAAAATGCAAGTATGTGAATATGAACACTGAAATAAAACTGTTAAACATTATATTCTTAACAACGCTATGCTATCAATGTTGAACATGGGCACTGTGACGACAAAAATTAAATGTTTACCAACACATCAAATTGTTTGCCCGGCTCGCTAGCGTAGATGGCTAAACCTGACTTCGCGACGACCAGGTGACAAACTTCTCGTGGTCCGGGTTCACGCCCGGGGGTAGGCAGAAAAGCCACATTTCTCCCAGATTTACGGTATTTATTATGGAATCAAGGCCCAAGGGTTGCGATATCCATAGTACCGAGCCAGAGGGTTAACAATTTATGGTGTCTGGCTATAACAAAAAAATAATCGTTTGACCATTACCAAGATTAGCATCAGACAGAGAGCAATGTCATACATAGACAGGTGTAACAGATCCAGAGATCGTCCACACAGAAGATGGACCACATAAATATCAAAGAAAATTGATAGTACTCCATACGACGCGAACAGAAGGGCCCGTTCCAAAGATCTCCTGTACTGACTCCGCAAGGCACTCAAGTAGTAGAGAAAAGAAGACGATGAAAACTGATTAGTTTAACTTTTTTAGACACTACACTGCCCAGCTGCACTTCCTGATAATTGATTAGTTGCACAGTTTCAAACACAGACTAGATGAACATATTGAGACACTGAAAAATTTAGCTTCACTTATTGAGAAGCAATATTGATTAGTTGCACATATTTAGACACATCATCAATTAGTTGAAGATAATTAGAAACAGTCTCAATTAGTTGCAATTTTTTTTAAAACACAACATTGATTAGTTACCCATGTTTAGACACAGCGTAGATTAGTTGGAGATATCCACACAGCATCGATTAGTTGAAGATATTTAGACAATGCATCAATTAGTTGCAATTTTTAAACACAGCATTAATTAGTTGATCTTATCTAGGCACCAACCATTTGCTGCACTTTTTAGACACATAATTCTATAGTGTGCCTTATCAAACACTGACCCACACACGCACAGTTTTATATATATATATATATATATATATATATATATATATATATATATATATATATGACATATATATGTATGACATATATATATATATATATATATATATATATATATATATATATATATATATATATATATGTGTGTGTGTGTGTGTGTGTTTGTTTGTCACCTATAGACTTCGCTGAAATCTTTAGCATATGTTTGTTTTGATGCCAAGATTCTACCTGTCGTAGTTTGAAATAGGTTGCGAAATTGTTAGGAAAATTTTTGAAACTAATACTATTTTTTTCTACGGTTACATTTAATTACAGCCACATTTGTAAATAGGCTTGCGCAGTATTCGGGACACACCACATACCGCTCGTGTCGCGTGCCTGATTTAAGGATTTCTCCTTAAGAACCAACAGCACTCTGAAATAATAGTGTTGAGGCGTTGGCTCCTATTGGTCTAAGGGAGATCCTGTGGCCAATATACGCCCAACTTATTTCAGGAGTAGGGCAACTCAAGCTCTAGCACTACAGAATATCTAATATTCCTAGGCACACTTGGCTGGACACCCTCACTACTATAAAAAGCTAGCCCCCCGGTTATTATAGTATGCTATCATAGCCATGTTAACACAGATTACACTGATTAATTACACAAACATAAAACTAGACAGTTAGAATGGTGAAACAGGGACACCCAAGTCAGCCATGAAAATTTGGAAATGAATGTAATACTTTCAACACATACATACATATAAATATCAAGACAATCAAGATGGTTTCCAGTGAAAGGAGTTCATAACTTAACGTCACGGCATTGATGTTGAAACAGCCAGAGTCAGTTCTTAGTCAAGTACATATTTCATCACTGTGAAATAAAGGTAACCATGGACAGAGAGCATCTAGGTCATCTTAGATGTACTTAACCAAACTGGTAGGTCTCTGCTCCTCTCAGTATACGGTGACTTAAACCGGCTGTCTCAATAGATTGCTTTTCTCTCTGGTTGATCTGGCACCCACTGATCGTCTCACATATGAGGACAAAGGAACTAACCTGGAGCCCAACACAGCTTCTGAATGAAACTTCCTTGGATTGATGACACAAGTGGCCTGCAATACTGTCTCTCAGCCACTGGAACTCACACACAAGTTCCTGAAGAAGGATTCCTTGGATTGATGACACAGGTGGCTTGCAAGACTGTCATTCAGCCACTAGAACTCACACACAAAGGTATGCCAACAATAGGCAGGGTTTTGGGTAGGTTTGGTGATAAAAATGGTATGGGTTGGTGATTGTTGGTTGGACTGTGATTCGTCTGCCTGACTTCTAAGGAGATTTCATCTCAAGCTTAAGAATCCTTCAAGGATTCAACTGGTACTTTGAAAGCGTCAAGGGTACTAAGCGAATTACAAAGTCTTCCGACACCTGAGAAGTTTGGCAAAAGAATGCCCGCCCAGACTAAGCTTGGCGTCTCTAGGAAAGAAGTCCCTGTTTTCGTGCCCAAGGAGTAAAATGGCTTACATGAATATCTGAATTATACTTCAGAAATATTCATCCCACAGTTGCAAGTTTGAAAATGTAGACTTCTCAAAACAACTAGAGGGTCTAGAGATGTTTATTTCACTAGATAGAGTTATATATCAATATAAGGGACTATATATCCCCCCCCCGGACTTGTTTGAATTTGAAATGTGACGTGCCCGCTAGGGGAGTCAGCGTCACGAACAGTCCACAGTATAGGGTTGGCTGTTCACTCCACGACATGCGAATCTCCCTTTATCAAACAATTATGTTACAACATAACAATTTAAAGTGTGGTAGTGTTTTCGTCTGTACTGTATATGCTTTATGTACCTTCTTCTAGGAAGATTGTTTGTATTATGTACATGAACATCAGGATGAACAAGTTTTTGTTGAATGTTCTATATTTGTATTTGGCCATGTTGCGGCATGACCAAACCAGTTGTCTGTATTCTGCGAAGGCCTGCAACAGTTTTGTGTGTGTGTGCTTTTGTTGCACATTGAAATTGTGTTTATAAAGATGCTGTGTAGACATTGGTTTGTTTGTCTGTGTGCCTGCTGATTAATTCTTTTAGAAATGTGTGTGTAGGTGTGACTGTAGGACAGTCATAGAAGAGGTGTTTCTCAGACTCCTGCCTATTCTCTTTGAACAACATGCCCTATGGGACTCCCTCTCTGTTGTCGGGGTCAGTTGTAAAGCAGTCTGCATCCAACCTCTCTGGCCTTAGCAGTTATCTGTTTGATGTCTAGTTTAGAGAAAGTGGTTGTGTAGTCTGTTAAATACATAGGTTGCTCCCACTTGATCCTAAGATGTAAAGCTGGGGCTGTCCTCTGTATAATCTGTTTGTATATTTTCTGTGTTGGTTCCTGTAGTAGGTGATCATTCCCTATCAGTGTAGTGAGACAGTGTTGATAGAGGGCTGGAAGAGTCCCCATGTGATGGGGAGTACTAGTATATATGGGTTTCAAGTAATGGATCCTTATTGCTATGTAGTATAGGGCCAGGTCATTTTCCCTTGGCTTTGCCATTATTTCCCCCACCCTCCTAATTCTTAAAGCTTCAATATGGGTTTCTATATCTCTAATATTTATTCCCCTTTTTTCTTTTCCTGGTGTAGGGTTGTGTTGGAAATACAGTGGTAAGAGAACCTGACAATGAAATTTCTGACCTGTTTAATAATTTCCTGGATGAATTTCCTGGGGAGATCCATTACTGTGGCAAAATATGTGATTTTGGACATTATGTAGCTATTCACTATGGTCGCTCTTCCAAAGATTGTTGAGGTTTTATGTTTGTATCTGTCGAGCTTGTGTGTTATTTGCTGGGACAGTGCATCCCATGTTTGTGTGTAAACAGTTCCTGGATTATTTGGATATGTTATGCCATATATCTTCAACACGTCTGTGTTTACGAACCCGGCGGGGAAATCCGATTGCTGTTTCCACCGGCCTAGACCCGTAACCATATTCGCAAGATTTCGCCACTTTTTATAACATTTTATGATCACATCGAGACATTCAGTCCATAAGTGCTAGGATCTCCTCCTCAGCAAATCCCGTAGCCTGTGACGGTTGGCGGTACCCGTTCTATGGTGGTTTATTTTTCATATTCGGCTTCCTACACAGTGCTCTTGTCAGGACACACCTCTTTTAGCCTGCTGATTTTGCAGTCTGGTCATAGCTGCAGATTAACAGACATAACTTTGTTCTCACAAACATGTACCTTCTCGCAATACATTCAGTACATCAGCCTTGTCAACTTTAGACATCCACAGCAACTTTACCTGCAAGACTATCGGCTAGCTCATCTCATTGCGACACCTGTGTGCCCTTGCACGAATATATAACTGAGATGTCTCAGCGCCGACTGCCTCAGAGACTTCAACCATTGTCTTCGGATATATCCCATTTCCATTTTTCTGAGCATGCTCATTGAGGTATAGAGACAAGATGCGCGGGAAGAGAGTTTTGTCTCCTGTGTTATTGCTTTGGTCACTGCCAAGACATCCATAGTCATGACAACAGTACCAGAATCTTGCTTTACAATTCTAACTCCAACGTGAGCAGTAAAGACCAACGATCTTCTTACAGGACGAACCACAGACACAACGGTGTGTATGACAGTGTGTTCTAGAGAATTATAAAAAGCCAAGGCCTCGCTTCTACCTTTACAGTGGACATGCTTTGTTGGCTGCATTTTCTGTCTAGTCGGCTGCAACAGAAACAGTCGTACTACGCTCTCTTGACACTCGTACCGTCTAAAAAAGTAACACACACATACACATACACGTACACACGCCCCACAGCGTGTATATTGGATACGGGTGTGCTCGCGTATATGTGCATGTGTGAATAATATAGTAGCTAAATGGAAATTATGCATCTAAACTGAGAGTTCCATGTATGGCCAACACGGCTATTTTACACAGCATGGGTTACGATCACTCTGAAAATAAGAGTAGGGAGACCTAGATTCATTGTTTTAAGCTAAATACACAACCACACTCCCACCCGCTCAAAGAAATATGGGATGGGAGGCAACCGAAACTTATAGCAGCTCAATCTTCCATATCAGCAAAGGAAGCAAAAGTACAAAGCAAAATATCCTCAAAGCGTGATATGTAATTTCTTTAACATAATTCTAAAAATGTTTTATAATCTTTAAAAGATGGAGACACACTTTTTATAAGCAGAGGTCAACGCTCTCATCGGTGAAAATTCAGACGAAGCAGATGCAATAATCTATACAGACGGATCCTTTATACGCCAAAGAAGAAGCGCATGGGCATTTACAGCACGCTCAGCGGGCAGAACAGTCAAAGAAGCCAACGGTGCCTTCTCCATGACAACCAGCAGCATGACGATGGAGGTGATGGCAGTGACGCAAGCGTTTGCCTGGCTTGAAACACAAAAATACACCCGCATATGTATACTCAGTGATTTAATGAGTATGATCCGGAGGGTTCAGGCAGGTTCAGTGCGAAGACAATGGCTTGAATCATTACAGAAGTCCACTGTGCGTGGAGTCACCTTTATTTTTGTTCCGGGATACGCAGGCGTCGATGGAAATGAAAGAGCTGACAGGTTGGCTGGATCCGCTATCACTACCGACGGTCGGCCTATGGATCATGCTGATATTATCAATGCCCTCAGAGAAATGGGAAGGATAGAGGACTTTGGTGGCAGTGAATCCACATCACTCGCCAGAATGGCAGATTTGGGAATTCAGATCGGCACAGCAAAAAACGAGACGCACACCGGACACGTCAGAAGACTTGTTAATCAACATAGAACTGGTACTATTAGCCATCGGACGTTGGGGTTCATACTGAGGGGAGGATCTGAGCACCTATGGACATGTCCGGAGTGCAATGACGATAACCCAACTAACTAACTAACTAACACTTTTTATAAAGACGGAACATCTGTTTACAATCGTGACGTTGATGTTGTGTGTGTGTGTGTGTGTTTATTAATGAAAATGTTAGTCCGTTGTGAGTCTAATAGTTTTGCCACTGCATATCTGCTACATGAACATGTCTACATTGTGTTTCGTGGAATGTATAACAGTCACACATTATCGGTATTTTTAATATGCGGTAGGGACAATGCGTCCACAATTTGAACGAAAACGAATTTAGCGCAAACACACGAAAACTAAAATTTACAAAACAATATTGCTCGATACAACATTAAACACCACATAAGTGCCACATGGAAACCTTTCAGAAGCAAAAAATATTGGCAAAACATCGACGTGGCTGCTTCGGGATCAGTCAGCTAAGTGATTTTGTGTATTCGTGTGGTTTTGTTTGATTTATAGCTCTTTTTATAGGCTCTATAGCCGCAACGTTCACGTTTCGTTTGTGTTTGCTATATTCTGAAGCTCGCTCGCTCATTTTATATCTTTCCATCGAACATGTACACGCTGTGTTCCTTAAAAACACAAACCTGTTCTCCCCGTTGTTCATATACAATATATCGCGAACACTTTATTGCTTTATGTTGTTCCAGATTTAGACTGAACAAGGATACCAGAACTTATGTAGCAATACAAACACTATGTTTACTGCTTTGTTATCATTATCTTAATCATAGTTCCGCAACTACTCGCCAACATTCACATTTTTAAACGACATTACTCACATTTGTAGGGAGATTCAAAACACTACTCACTTGACTGACCATTGACCATCTTACGTGTTATGGGAAATCCCCTCATTACAGAGATGCTATTTGCAGTTTTTTTACAGCTACCATTATAAAAACAAACTGTAGCCGAATAATGTTTCTCTGATGTCGTCTTAACTCCACTTGTTTCTATGTCTGCATTTTAATGTGTACTATAATGTCTCATCACTCCGTTTTTGTGAAAAAAAAAAAAAAAAAAAAAAAAAAATTACATATGATGTATGATAAGCATGATGTATGAAACACACGATGTATGAAACACATGATGTATGAAACACATGATGTATAAAACACATGTGTAATAAGTTTTCACAGACAGACTAAGGTTACACTTTCCCAAAAGGAACCCAAACGCTGCAATGAACTTCAAGACATTCAGACATGCAACATTTGGAGGTACGTCGCTGAAGCTACGGAGTTTAGTACGGGCGGCGACACGGGTGGACAGTTTCTTATCAGCTGTCGGTACTGGTGACAGAGCACTTATGGTTAATAATTTTGTGCCATGACGCTGGTTAACTTTCCCTTACATTTATCTTATTCTATTGTCAATGTCTGCTTGTGCCGCATATGTGTCCTAGTTCATCAGACGATCTGCAGCAGACCAAGGCGCGGTGGTTACTTGATATGCTGAACTCCTGAAATAAATTGTTTTTCTCGATCTTTGTACGAAAAATCCGTAGCTACAGCGGCTTTCCTTCTTTTACCCCAGTGTTAACTCTGTTACCCATTGCCTAGAGGCTAGGTGAGTGCCGGGAACCGCCCGGTTTCGAACAACGATATATATATATAGTAATAGTATATCCTGGCCCTTAAATGTTCATGTAAAATTGTACTTACGATGATATTGGGCACCGTCTTTTTCACTGAAAGCCTGGTACCACTGCAAAGATGTGGCGGATTGATGTTTCTGAGAAAAATAACAGGCACGCCAACTTTCAAGGTTAAAACATGGGGTGGCATGCCTGGCAAATCAAGCGAATTAAAGAACTCAGTTGGATAATTGACAACCTAGTCTTGAATCATTACAGAATCGATAGACTTATACATTGTCACTCCGCCTGGTAATTTGTCTTAGATGTTCGGATTCATGGCATACACATCCTTGTTTTTAGCGGCTAAGATAGCACCTTCACTGAGCCAATAATGATTTATGTAATTCTGTGTGATAATAGGGAAAACTTCGTCCCATATAATGAGTTGACATACTTTGCGTACTTTACCTATTGCAAAATCATTGTTGACATTGCATGTTGGTGTCTCAGTGATATGCATTTTGAAAGGCAACTTAAGTGCTGAATGCGCTGTTCGGCCACCATCCAAAAGAGTTGCAGCAAATCCAGAAGATGTGATTGCCAGTGCAATATTATTTTTTTCCCAAAGCTCTTTTGAATTAAATGGAAAGCAAGGTGTTAATATTATTGCAAATAATGTGCGTATTTGCTGTGGTCGAGCAGTATTCGAAGCATCAGCAAGTGAAGTGTCCCAATGTGCATCATTGTCACGAAGATTTAATTCCTGGCAAGCTTCACGGTAAGTAGCACATACTTTACCATAAACTGTTCTCAAGTCCTGGAAGGATGTCGGTCCCCGTTTGTTGATTAAAAGTAATCGCAAGTAAAAGCAATCTGCATTTTTGGGATGAACGGCCTAAAACATCAGTAGAATATAAAGTAGGAGCCAACCGCTTGACCTTGCTTGCAACGTTGAAACTTATTAGCTGATCCATTCCATGTGTAGTATGTTGGCAGGTCAGAATAAAGTAGTGTCTTTGCAAACATATCATCTCTACACAATGAGAAAAATCAGTTAACGTGGTTGGCGGTGGTAACAATGCTCGTGCATGTGCATTTTCTGTAGTGAAGTACACGCGCTGTCCATTTGCAAGGTGCACTGCCAAATGAACAACTGCTGGACGTAGTTCATGAATTGGAAATGTCAAAATGTACCATACCGCTTCATTGCTACTAATGTAGCGCCCCAGCTGATATTGCTTGATTTCATCGATAGATGCAGCTGCATGTCCCACTCCAAAGACTGCCACATCGCCTCCTTTGTTGACATATTTGCAAATGTACTTATGTTTGCCAAGAAATGTGTCGACTGGCCTGTGTCACCTGCTACCAATGATGATAATGGTTCGGTTGGTGAATGTAATATGGCAATTTAACTTTTCCACCAGCGCAGCACATACCCCGCATGTCATTCTTAAATTTGAAGGCACTGCAATGTACGCACAATTTATCCATTTTGCCAATAAGCACCTATAGATGAAGACTGTAATCCAAATTGCTGTTGTAATGGAATGCACCAAGATTCAAATCAACATGCAGTGTTCGCCTGGATAAAGTAGTGCGCATTCGAACGGTGTCCAGTCTTGCTTTCCGTTGCTCGACTGTGTCTGATAAACGGATTTGAGCAGTGCGTACTCTAATGGTTTCCAATCTTGCTTCTCGTTGCTCATCTGACTCAGACGATCTGGCTTCAGCAGTGCCCACTCGAACGTTTTCTAGTCTTGCTTTCCGTTGCTGGTCTGACTGAGATGAACGGGCTTCAGCAGTGCGCACTCGAATGGTCTCCAGTCTTACCTCACGTTGCTCGTCTGTTTCTAAAGCAATTAATGCCCTTCTCTTGCGTGTTTTAGGTGTAGATGGGCCAATCGCTTGTCGTTTGGGAGGCATAACTACAAATTTTGTGATCGCTGATCATCAATAGCTTGTTCGTCCTCACGCACTGAATGAAATGTGAATTGAAGTATCGCTGAAATAAAAAAAAAAAAATCTGAGCATGAGATAAAAATCTATTTTGACTCAAGAGGAAATGCATAGAAACTGGGCAGCGAATAGTAAGAAAAGATGGTATATAAGACAATATGAAAAAGCCAACAGATAATGTGCACACATTTATCATTGTGAGATTTAAGGAGTGGTCCACAAATGTATTTGAAGTTTAAAAAATGTACATAATGACTGATGGACCAATGTGTATACACTAATCATTGCTATATTTAGGAAGTGGTCCTCACTTGTTTGAAGTTAACAAAAACATGTACATAATGCATAATGACTGATGTCATATTTTTTAGATTCTAACACTGACCTTAGACGGAATGTCGTGTAAATGTATATAATTCTTTTGAATAACAGAAGAAAGCCAACCAAAATATTGTACTACTTGTACTCATGAGTATGAGAAAGATGATAATGTGTATACATTTATCATTGCTGGATTAAAGAAGTACCAGTTGTCCTCACTTGTTAGAAGTTAACAAAAACATGTACATAATGCATAATGACTGTTGTCATATTGTTAGATTCTAGCACTGACCTGAGACGGAATGTCGTGTAAATTTATATAAATCTTTTAAATAACAGAAGAAAGCCAACCAAAAATGTTGTACTACTTGTACTAATGTGTATAATAAGGTTGTTGCGCATCCTTTACAGGACGTTGCAGAACCAACCCTAACAGCCCCTGGCTGTTGTGTGGTATCTCTAGGCAAATTTACGTCCAGTAGTTTGCCATTGCTTACTGGACGGTCGGCTTTCTTGCTATCACTGTCAAAACCAACGCAAGACGCATTGCCCGCAGCTGGGATCGAACCCGGCATCCCGGCATTACGAAGCGAGGGTTCGCATCGACTTAGCCACAGAGCCGACACTAATGAGTATGAGAAAGATGATAATGATAATGGTTAATGATAATGTGTATACATTTATCATCGCGGGATTTAAGAAGTGGTCCACACTTGTTTTTTTAAGAAAACAAAAAATATGTACATACTGACTTATGTTACTTAAATAAATGCGCTCACCTGTTTAGATATTTTTAGATTCTAACACCGACCTGAGACGGAATGTCGTGTAAATTTATATAATTCTTTTGAATAACAATAAGAGAAGAAAGCCAACCAAAAATATATGTGGATAGCCGTTGGGGGCGGGTGTTGACGATAGAGCGTCACAACTGCGCATGCACGGTAAATCGATCGCACGTAACGTGGCTATAATTAGAAATCACTAAAATTATAAATATTAGTTTCGAATATTATGGCTTAAATTGTGGTCACCTATCGCTAACAGTGATAGGTTGAATTTCAAACCATGATGGTTCAACATCTGGTGTCAAAACAAACATATCCTGAAAATTTCAGCTAAATCGGTTCAGTAGTTTCCGAGTCTATAGGGGGCAAACAAACACACAAACATTGATTTATATATATATAGATCAGCGCATTCCTCGGTCCGTTAGAACCGACATAACGATTGTGGCAGAAATCATGTGTGCCTAATTATATTTGTGGCGGTAAAAATATGTACTGAAACTGACTATGATGCACTATACAGCAACTAGGTTTGTCATTCTGTGAAATGGCAACAAAATGCTTGGAAACAAGACAATGACGAATAAAGAGGTGAGGCAATTTGATTATAAATTGAAAATCACGGGATAAAAACACAGAACATAGATAGAAGAAAATCACATCCGAGGGAAACAATGTAGTATATGTCTTGTTATTGATCAACTGTGAAGTCAAGAGTTTAGCGGAGAAACGCAACGGGCATTCTGCATGCATGAATTGCTCAACATCAAATAGTCTATATTAATGTGTACATCTGCATGGGGTACCTGTAACCGTCTGTGTATGGCCCGTAAATATTTGAACGTCATAATTACACCTTATAATAAAGCCATTACAACTTTCGAGCACACCTGGTACACTGTCATATTGCAAAAAGGGCCATTTGTTTATCTTTTCATCTGATTTAAAATGTTTGACAGGTACGCACAGGTGTACCTCATATAAGTTTTTAAAAATTTCATTGCTGCAAAAAGAATTTGTTCCGAGAAAATATAAGGGTTGGCCACATTTTGATTTCCACATGATGTAAACATGATTTATTGTCATTGCGAAAACATGGCTGGAATGCATCTCTAGTCATTTCATATGCGTACTGTAATAGTGGAAAGAAGTACAGTCTAATTAACTGAGATAGCTGGCATAGGGCACATGGAAATAAGAAAGTACACACAGACTACATACTAACAACAACGAACTATATTTTGCCGATGATCAGGGCTTGATAGCATACCGATGAATAAAGAAAATAAAGCAAAAAATGCAAGAGCGATGAGAATAGAAAGAAAAAGAAATAAGCCTTAACTTACTCAAAATCAATCAAATTTTCAAGCAAAGATCAGTAAGTGGACACATTTGGATCCTTGATGAGATAGTTCTAGAGATCACTCGAACAGGGTATTCACTCTGCCGCGTAAAGGACTGACTTGTACACGAATGTCTTTTGGTGAAACAGATCATAACACTTAGTGTTAAATGGCATTTGGTGGTGCACGTTTTCTGGGTGACATTTAATGTGGCGTCTCACCATTAGAGTGGCATTCTTGGCTCCCTTTGGTGACCGAGTGGGCACGTATGTTAGAGAGGAATGTGTTTAGAAGAACTCCATACGCAACATTACGCCCTTCCACGTCAAGACTGCACACGTTATAGAGTTGTTTAACACACTGGTAGGGAAGTAATGGAATCTTGATTGCCATACTGTCAAGAGTTGTTTAAGTATGTCACATGCTGAGTTACTATAAGCTTAGTCATGCAAGTGAACATATGGTGACAATTCGTCTTACAATTCTTACATTGACTGGTCTCATCCTGTGTATGTAACTATATGAACAATCACTATTTGCCTGTGATATTTACTGTGTGGTTTGCTTTGGAATGTGTGTATAATACAGAAAAGCCTTCACTTATTTAAACTATGTTATGTTTTTGTAAGGTTATGGAAAATATAAGCAATATATTTTCTTTTCAGACTAATAAAAAACATATCAAGGGATGTAAATATAAGTTGGCCATCAAGGGACGCAATATTAGCTGTGCATTATTATGTGGCCGCTAGAAAGATAATTTGACCCCTTTAATAACTTCGTATTCACTAAGCCTGTCTTAAAAGAAGAGATATGTGCATTTACAGTTTAAACAGTATATAATTGATGCGTGTTTTGCCCTTTGTATAAACAATGGAAAAAAAATTTCCCGACAACAAATTTGTAAAAAAATACAATTTATAACAATCCCTTCGAAGCGGAGGGACTGCAGTCATTTCTGACGATGCAGTGTACAGACGAGATGTGGTTTCAGATTTTTGGCAGGTACACACAGTGCACCTTATAAACGTAAACTGTTATTGCCAGAAGAACTTATCAATGCGGCGGTCAAACAACAATGGTTGCAAATCGTTTCATCGCTCCGCGAATGATGTCGTAGTGGCGTCGCAAACAGT
>CAJHNH020005349.1:0-22567 GCA_905116865.2 Candidula unifasciata
CAATTTTACGAAGAATTGTTCCTAACAACTTGTTTGTGTCCTACCACTAAACATTGAGTCCCAGACAATTATTTTACACATGAATAGACACGCTAGATGGAGATTAGGTAACTGAATGTCTGATTTGGCATTTTGGTACAATCTGGGGGCAACAATTGAGATAACATAAAAATGACCACAAGTGACAATTTTGCAGAATTTATGCCTTACGCGTTTGGCCAAAAAAATATTTGCAAAAAGTTGCCAATTTAGTCTCAGTCTATCATTTCACACTTGACGAGATACTCTAGATGATAAATTGGACACTTTGGAACTCGTTGGTGACAGAAAAATAGATAAGATAAAAGTGAAAAACAAATTTTACGAAGAATTGTTCCTAACAACTTGTTTGTGTCCTACCACTAAACATTGAGTCCCAGACAATTATTTTACACATGAATAGACACGCTAGATGCAGAGTAGGTAAACTGAATGTCTGATTTGGCATTTTGGTACAATCTGGGGCAACAATTGAGATAACATAAAAAATGACCACAAGTGACATTTTTCCAGAATTTATGCCTTACGCGTTTGGCCAAAATAATATTTGGAAAAAAGTTGCCAATTTAGTCTCAGTCTATCATTTCACACTTGACGAGATACTCTAGATGATAAATTGGACACTTTGGAGCTCATTTGGTGACAGAAAAATAGATAAGATAAAAGTGAAAAACAAATTTTACGAAGAATTGTTTTCCTAACAACTTGTTTGTGTCCTACCACTAAACATTGAGTCCCAGACAATTATTTTACACATGAATAGACACGCTAGATGCAGAGTAGGTAAACTGAATGTCTGATTTGGCATTTTGGTACAATCTGGGGGCAACAATTGAGATAACATAAAAATGACCACAAGTGACATTTTTCCAGAATTTATGCCTTTCGCGTTTGGCCAAAATCATATTTTCCAAAAAGTTGCCCATTTAGTCTCAGTCTATCATTTCACACTTGACGAGATACTCTAGATGATAAATTGGACACTGTGGAGCTCATAGGTGTCAGAAAAATAGATAAGATAAAAGTGAAAATCAAATTTTACGAAGAATTGTTCCTAACAACTTGTTTGTGTCCTACCACTAAACATTGAGTCCCAGAATGATATTTTACACATGAATAGACCCGCTAGATGCAGAGTAGGTAAACTGAATGTCTGATTTGGCATTTTGGTACAATCTGGGAGCAACAATTGAGATAACATAAAAATGACCACAAGTGACAATTTTGCAGAATTTATGCCTTACGCGTTTGGCCAAAATAATATTTGCAAAAAAGTTGCAAATTTAGTCTCAGTCTATCATTTCACACTTGACGAGATACTCTAGATGATAAATATGACACTGTGGAGCTCGTTGGTGACAGACAAATAGATAAGATAAAAGTGAAAAACAAATTTTACGAAGAATTGTTCCTAACAACTTGTTTGTGTCCTACCACTAAAAAGTGAGTCCCAGACAATTATTTTACACATGAATAGACACGCTAGATGCAGAGTAGTTAAACTGGATGTCTGATTTTGACATTTTTGTACAATCTGGGGGCAACAATTGAGATAACATAAAAATGACCACAAGTGACATTTTCCAGAATTTATGCCATACACGTTTGGCTAAAATAATATTTGCAAAAAAGTTGCCAATTTAGTCTCAGTCTAACATTTCACACTTGACGAGATACTCTAGATGAAAAATTGGACACTTTGGAGCTCGTTGGTGACAGAAAAATAGATAAGATAAAAGTGAAAAACAAATTTTACTAAGAATTGTTCCTAACAACTTGTTTGTGTCCTACCACTAAACATTGAGTCCCAGACAATTATTTTTACACATGAAATAGACACGCTAGATGCAGAGTAGGTAAACTGAATGTCTGATTTGGCATTTTGGTACAATCTGGGGGGCAACAATTGAGATAACATAAAAATGACCACAAGTGACATTTTTCCAGAATTTATGCCTTTACGCGTTTGGCCAAAATAATATTTGCAAAAAAGTTGCCAATTTAGTCTCAGTCTATCATTTCACACTTGACGAGATACTCTAGATGATAAATTGGACACTTTGGAGCTCGTTGGTGACAGAAAAATAGATAAGATAAAAGTGAAAAACAAATTTTACGAAGAATTGTTCCTAACAACTTGTTTGTGTCCTACCACTAAACATTGAGTCCCAGACAATTATTTTACACATGAATAGACACGCTAGATGCAGAGTAGGTAAACTGAATGTCTGATTTTTGCATTTTGGTACAATCTGGGGCAACAATTGAGATAACATAAAAATGACCACAAGTGACATTTTTCCAGAATTTATGCCTTTCGCGTTTGGCCAAAATAATATTTTCCAAAAAAGTTGCCAATTTAGTCTCAGTCTATCATTTCACACTTGACGAGATACTCTAGATGATAAATTGGACACTTTGGAGCTCATAGGTGACAGAAAAATAGATAAGATAAAAGTGAAAAACAAATTTTACGAAGAATTGTTCCTAACAACTTGTTTGTGTCCTACCACTAAACATTGAGTCCCAGACAATTATTTTACACATGAATAGACACGCTAGATGCAGAGTAGGTAAACTGAATGTCTGATTTGGCATTTTTGTACAATCTGGGGGGCAACAATTGAGATAACATAAAAATGACCACAAGTGACATTTTTCCAGAATTTATGCCTTACGCGTTTGGCCAAAAATCATATTTCCAAAAAGTTGCCAATTTAGTCTCAGTCTATCATTTCACACTTGACGAGATACTCTAGATGATAAATTGGACACTTTGGAGCTCGTTGGTGACAGAAAAATAGATAAGATAAAAGTGAAAAACAAAATTTTACGAAGAATTGTTCCTAACAACTTGTTTGTGTCCTACCACTAAACATTGAGTCCCAGACAATTATTTTACCCATGAATAGACACGCTAGATGCACAGTAGGTAAACTGAATGTCTGATTTGGCATTTTGGTACAATCTGGGGCAACAATTGAGATAACATAAAATGACCACAAGTGCCAATTTTGCAGAATTTATGCCTTTCGCGTTTGGCCAAAATCATATTTTCCAAAAAGTTGCCAATTTAGTCTCAGTCTATCATTTCACACTTGACGAGATACTCTAGATGATAAATTGGACACTTTGGAGCTCATAGGTGACAGAAAAATAGATAAGATAAAAGTGAAAAACAAATTTTACGAAGAATTGTTCCTAACAACTTGTTTGTGTCCTACCACTAAACATTGAGTCCCAGACAATTATTTTACACATGAATAGACACGCTAGATGCAGAGTAGGTAAACTGAATGTCTGATTTGGCATTTTGGTACAATCTGGGGGCAACAATTGAGATAACATAAAAATGACCACAAGTGACATTTTTCCAGAATTTATGCCTTTCGCGTTTGGCAAAATAATATTTTCCAAAAAGTTGCCAATTTAGTCTCAGTCTATCATTTCACACTTGACGAGATACTCTAGATGATAAATTGGACACTTTGGAGCTCGTTGGTGACAGAAAAATAGATAAGATAAAAGTGAAAACAAATTTTACGAAGAATTGTTCCTAACAACTTGTTTGTGTCCTACCACTAAACATTGAGTCCCAGACAATTATTTTACACATGAATAGACACGCTAGATGCAGAGTAGGTAAACTGAATGTCTGATTTGGCATTTTGGTACAATCTGGGGGCAACAATTGAGATAACATAAAAATGACCACAAGTGACATTTTTCCAGAATTTATGCCTTTCGCGTTTGGCCAAAATCATATTTTCCAAAAAGTTGCCATTTTAGTCTCAGTCTATCATTTCACACTTGACGAGATACTCTAGATGAGAAATTGGACACTTTGGAGCTCATAGGTGACAGAAAAATAGATAAGATAAAAGTGAAAAACAAATTTTACGAAGAATTGTTCCTAACAACTTGTTTGTGTCCTACCACTAAACATTGAGTCCCAGAATGATATTTTACACATGAATAGACACGCTAGATGCAGAGTAGGTAAACTGAATGTCTGATTTGGCATTTTGGTACAATCTGGGGGCAACAATTGAGATAACATAAAAATGACCACAAGTGACATTTTTCCAGAATTTATGCCTTTCGCGTTTGGCCAAAAATATTTGCAAAAAAGTTGCCAATTTAGTCTCAGTCTATCATTTCACACTTGACGAGATACTCTAGATGATAAATTGGACACTTTGGAGCTCATAGGTGACAGAAAAATAGATAAGATAAAAGTGAAAAACAAATTTTACGAAGAAATGTTCCTAACAACTTGTTGTGTCCTACCACTAAACATTGAGTCCCAGACAATTATTTTACACATGAATAGACACGCTAGATGCAGAGTAGGTAAACTGAATGTCTGATTTGGCATTTTGGTACAATCTGGGGGCAACAATTGAGATAACATAAAAATGACCACAAGTGACATTTTTCCAGAATTTATGCCTTTCGCGTTTGGCCAAAATCATATTTTCCAAAAAGTTGCCAATTTAGTCTCAGTCTATCATTTCACACTTGACGAGATACTCTAGATGATAAATTGGACACTTTGGAGCTCGTTGGTGACAGAAAAATAGATAAGATAAAAGTGAAAAAACAAATTTTACGAAGAATTGTTCCTAACAACTTGTTTGTGTCCTACCACTAAACAGTGAGTCCCAGACATTTATTTTACACATGAATAGACACGCTAGATGCAGAGTAGGTAAACTGAATGTCTGATTTGGCATTTTTGTACAATCTGGGGGCAACAATTGAGATAACATAAAAATGACCACAAGTGACAATTTTGCAGAATTTATGCCTTACGCGTTTGGCCAAAATAATATTTACAAAAAAAAAAAATGGCAATTTAGTCTCAGTCTATCATTTCACACTTGACGAGATACTCTAGATGATAAATTGGACACTTTGGAGCTCGTTGGTGACAGAAAAATAGATAAGATAAAAGTGAAAAACAAATTTTACGAAGAATTGTTCCTAACAACTTGTTTGTGTCCTACCACTAAACATTGAGTCCCAGACAATTATTTTACACATGAATAGACACGCTAGATGCAGAGTAGTTAAACTGAATGTCTGATTTGGCATTTTTGTACAATCTGGGGCAACAATTGAGATAACATAAAAATGACCACAAGTGACAATTTTGCAGAATTTATGCCTTACGCGTTTGGCCAAAATAATATTTTCCAAAAAGTTGCCAATTTAGTCTCAGTCTATCATTTCACACTTGACGAGATACTCTAGATGATAAATTGGACACTTTTGGAGCTCGTTGGTGACTAAAAAATAGATAAGATAAAAGTGAAAAACAAAATTTTACGAAGAAATGTTCCTAACAACTTGTTTGTGTCCTACCACTAAACATTGAGTCCCAGACAATTATTTTACACATGAATAGACACGCTAGATGCAGAGTAGGTAAACTGAATGTCTGATTTGGCATTTTGGTACAAATCTGGGGGCAAACATTGAGATAACATAAAAATGACCACAAGTGACATTTTTCCAGAATTTATGCCTTTCGCGTTTGGCCAAAATCATATTTTTTCAAAAAGTTGCCAATTTAGTCTCAGTCTATCATTTCACACTTGACGAGATACTCTAGATGATAAATTGGACACTTTGGAGCTCGTTGGTGACAGAAAAATAGATAAGATAAAAGTGAAAAACAAATTTTACGAAGAATTGTTCCTAACAACTTGTTTGTGTCCTACCACTAAACATTGAGTCCCAGACAATTATTTTACACATGAATAGACACGCTAGATGCAGAGTAGGTAAACTGAATGTCTGATTTGGCATTTTTGTACAATCTGGGGGCAACAATTGAGATAACATAAAAATGACCACAAGTGACATTTTTCCAGAATTTATGCCTTCGCGTTGGCCAAAATCATATTTGCAAAAAAGTTGCCAATTTAGTCTCAGTCTATCATTTCACACTTGACGAGATACTCTAGATGATAAATTGGACACTTTGGAGCTCATAGGTGACAGAAAAATAGATAAGATAAAAGTGAAAAACAAATTTTACGAAGAATTGTTCCTAACAACTTGTTTGTGTCCTACCACTAAACATTGAGTCCCAGAATGATATTTTACACATGAATAGACACGCTAGATGCAGAGTAGGTAAACTGAATGTCTGATTTGGCATTTTGGTACAATCTGGGGGCAACAATTGAGATAACATAAAAATGACCACAAGTGACATTTTTCCAGAATTTATGCCTTTCGCGTTTGCCAAAATCATATTTTCCAAAAAGTTGCCAATTTAGTCTCAGTCTATCATTTCACACTTGACGAGATACTCTAGATGATAAATTGGACACTTTGGAGCTCGTTGGTGACAGAAAAATAGATAAGATAAAAGTGAAAAACAAATTTTACGAAGAATTGTTCCTAACAACTTGTTTGTGTCCTACCACTAAACAGTGAGTCCCAGACAATTATTTTACACATGAATAGACACGCTAGATGCAGAGTAGTTAAACTGGATGTCTGATTTGGCATTTTTGTACAATCTGGGGGCAACAATTGAGATAACATAAAAATGACCACAAGTGACATTTTTTGCAGAATTTATGCCTTACGCGTTTGGCCAAAATAATATTTGCAAAAAAGTTGCCAATTTAGTCTCAGTCTATCATTTCACACTTGACGAGATACTCTAGATGATAAATTGGACACTTTGGAGCTCGTTGGTGACAGAAAAATAGATAAGATAAAAGTGAAAAACAAATTTTACGAAGAATTGTTCCTAACAACTTGTTTGTGTCTTACCACTAAACATTGAGTCCCAGACAATTATTTTACACAAGAATTGACACGCTAGATGCAGAGTAGGTAAACTGAATGTCTGATTTGGCATTTTGGTACAATCTGGGGGCAACAATTGAGATAACATAAAAATGACCACAAGTGATATTTTTCCAGAATTTATGCCTTACGCGTTTGGCCAAAATAATATTTGCAAAAAAGTTGCCAATTTAGTCTCAGTCTATCATTTCACACTTGACGAGATACTCTAGATGATAAATTGGACACTTTGGAGCTCGTTGGTGACAGAAAAAAATAGATAAGATAAAAGTGAAAAAACAAATTTTACGAAGAATTGTTCCTAACAACTTGTTTGTGTCCTACCACTAAACAGTGAGTCCCAGACAATTATTTTACACATGAATAGACACGCTAGATGCAGAGTAGTTAAACTGGATGTCTGATTTGGCATTTTGTACAATCTGGGGGCAACAATTGAGATAACATAAAAATGACCACAAGTGACAATTTTGCAGAATTTATGCCTTACGCGTTTGGCCAAAATCATATTGCAAAAAGTTGCCAATTTAGTCTCAGTCTATCATTTCACACTTGACGAGATACTCTAGATGATAAATTGGACACTTTGGAGCTCGTTGGTGACAGAAAAATAGATAAGATAAAAGTGAAAAACAAATTTTACGAAGAATTGTTCCTAACAACTGTTTGTGTCCTACCACTAAACATTGAGTCCCAGACAATTATTTTACACATGAATAGACACGCTAGATGCAGAGTAGGTAAACTGAATGTCTGATTTGGCATTTTGGTACAATCTGGGGGCAACAATTGAGATAACATAAAAATGACCACAAGTGACATTTTTCCAGAATTTATGCCTTTCGCGTTTGGCCAAAATCATATTTTCCAAAAAGTTGCCAATTTAGTCTCAGTCTATCATTTCACACTTGACGAGATACTCTAGATGATAAATTGGACACTTTGGAGCTCATAGGTGACAGAAAAATAGATAAGATAAAAGTGAAAAACAAATTTTACGAAGAATTGTTCCTAACAACTTGTTTGTGTCCTACCACTAAACATTGAGTCCCAGACAATTATTTTACACATGAATAGACACGCTAGATGCAGAGTAGTAAACTGAATGTCTGATTTGGCATTTTTGGTACAATCTGGGGGCAACAATTGAGATAACATAAAAATGACCACAAGTGACATTTTTCCAGAATTTATGCCTTTCGCGTTTGGCCAAAATCATATATTTTCAAAAAAGTTGCCAATTTAGTCTCAGTCTATCATTTCACACTTGACGAGATACTCTAGATGAGAAATTGGACACTTGGAGCTCATAGGTGACAGAAAAATAGATAAGATAAAAGTGAAAAACAAATTTTACGAAGAATTGTTCCTAACAACTTGTTTGTGTCCTACCACTAAACAGTGAGTCCCAGACAATTATTTTACACATGAATAGACACGCTAGATGCAGAGTAGGTAAACTGAATGTCTGATTTGGCATTTTGGTACAATCTGGGGGCAACAATTGAGATAACATAAAAATGACCACAAGTGACATTTTTCCAGAAATTTATGCCTTTCGCGTTTGGCCAAAAAATATATTTTCAAAAAGTTGCCAATTTAGTCTCAGTCTATCATTTCACACTTGACGAGATACTCTAGATGAGATAAATTGGACACTTTGGAGCTCATAGGTGACAGAAAAATAGATAAGATAAAAGTGAAAAAACAAATTTTACGAAGAAAATGTTCCTAACAACTTGTTTGTGTCCTACCACTAAACAGTGAGTCCCAGACAATTATTTTACACATGAATAGACACGCTAGATGCAGAGTAAATAAACTGAATGTCTGATTTGGCATTTTTGGTACAATCTGGGGGCAACAAATTGAGATAACATAAAAATGACCACAAGTGACATTTTTCCAGAATTTTGAAAAACAAATTTTGAATTGTTCCTAACGCGTTTGTGTAAAATCATATTTTGCAAAAAAGTTAGATGCAATTTAGTCTCAGTCTCTATCATTTGGTACACTTGACGAGATACTCTAGATGACCAAATTTGACACTTTGGAGAATTTTATGCCTTTGGTGACAGCCAAAATAAATTGCCAAAAAGTTGCCAAAGTGTCTCAAAACAAATTTTTACTTGAAGAAATGTTCCTAACAACTTGTTTGTGTCCTACCACTAAAAATTGAGTCCCAGACAATTATTGAAAAACACATGAATAGACACGCTAGTTTGCTACCACTAAACATTGAGTAAACTACAATGTCTGATTTGGCATTTTGGTACAATCTGGGGGCAACAATTGGGCAACAATTGAGAACATAAAAAAAATGACCACAAGTGACATTTTTCCAGAATTTATGCCTTTCGCGTTTGGCAAAAAATATTTGCAAAAAAAGTTGCCAATTTAGTCTCAGTCTATCATTTCACACTTGACGAGATACTCTAGATGAAATTGGACACTTTGGAGCTCATAGGTGACAGAAAAAATAGATAAGATAAAAGTGAAAAACAAATTTTACGAAGAATTGTTCCTAACAACTTGTTTGTGTCCTACCACTAAACATTGAGTCCCAGACAATATTTTACACATGAATAGACACGCTAGATGCAGAGTAGGTAAACTGAATGTGTCTGATTTGGCATTTTGGTACAATCTGGGGGGCAACAATTGAGATAACATAAAAATGACCACAAGTGACATTTTTCCAGAATTTATGCCTTTCGCGTTTGGCCAAAATCATATTTTCCAAAAAGTTGCCAATTTAGTCTCAGTCTATCATTTCACACTTGACGAGATACTCTAGATGATAAATTGGACACTTTGGAGCTCATAGGTGACAGAAAAATAGATAAGATAAAAGTGAAAAAAAAATTTTACGAAGAATTGTTCCTAACAACTTGTTTGTGTCCTACCACTAAACATTGAGTCCCAGACAATTATTTTACACATGAATAGACACGCTAGATGCAGAGTAGGTAAACTGAATGTCTGATTTGGCATTTTGGTACAATCTGGGGGCAACAATTGAGATAACATAAAAATGACCACAAGTGACATTTTTCCAGAATTTATGCCTTTCGCGTTTGGCCAAAATCATATTTTCAAAAAAAGTTGCCAATTTAGTCTCAGTCTATCATTTCACACTTGACGAGATACTCTAGATGATAAATTGGACACTTTGGAGCTCATAGGTGACAGAAAAATAGATAAGATAAAAGTGAAAAACAAATTTTACGAAGAATTGTTCCTAACAACTTGTTTGTGTCCTACCACTAAACATTGAGTCCCAGACAATTATTTTACACATGAATAGACACGCTAGATGCAGAGTAGGTAAACTGGAATGTCTGATTTGGCATTTTTGGTACAATCTGGGGGCAACAATTGAGATAACATAAAAATGACCACAAGTGACATTTTTCCAGAATTTATGCTTTCGCGTTTGGCCAAAATCATATTTCCAAAAAGTTGCCAATTTAGTCTCAGTCTATCATTTCACACTTGACGAGATACTCTAGATGATAAATTGGACACTTTGGAGCTCATAGGTGACAGAAAAATAGATAAGATAAAAGTGAAAAACAAATTTTACGAAGAATGTTCCTAACAACTTGTTTGTGTCCTACCACTAAACAGTGAGTCCCAGACAATTATTTTACACATGAATAGACACGCTAGATGCAGAGTAGTTAAACTGGATGTCTGATTTGGCATTTTGGTACAATCTGGGGGCAACAATTGAGATAACATAAAAAATGACCACAAGTGACATTTTTCCAGAATTTATGCCTTACGCGTTTGGCCAAAATAATATTTGCAAAAAAGTTGCCAATTTAGTCTCAGTCTATCATTTCACACTTGACGAGATACTCTAGATGATAAATTGGACACTTTGGAGCTCGTTGGTGACAGAAAAATAGATAAGATAAAAGTGAAAAACAATTTTACGAAGAAGAATTGTTCCTAACAACTTGTTTGTGTCCTACCACTAAACATTGAGTCCCAGACAATTATTTTACACATGAATAGACACGCTAGATGCAGAGTAGTAAACTGAATGTCTGATTTGGCATTTTGGTACAATCTGGGGGCAACAATTGAGATAACATAAAAATGACCACAAGTGACATTTTTCCAGAATTTATGCCTTTCGCGTTTGGCCAAAATCATATTTTCAAAAAAGTTGCCAATTTAGTCTCAGTCTATCATTTCACACTTGACGAGATACTCTAGATGATAAATTGGACACTTTGGAGCTCATAGGTGACAGAAAAATAGATAAGATAAAAGTGAAAAACAAATTTTACGAAGAATTGTTCCTAACAACTTGTTTGTGTCCTACCACTAAACATTGAGTCCCAGACAATTATTTTACACATGAATAGACACGCTAGATGCAGAGTAGGTAAACTGAATGTCTGATTTGGCATTTTGGTACAATCTGGGGGGCAACAATTGAGATAACATAAAAATGACCACAAGTGACATTTTTCCAGAATTTATGCCTTTCGCGTTTGGCCAAAATCATATTTTCAAAAAAGTTGCCAATTTAGTCTCAGTCTATCATTTCACACTTGACGAGATACTCTAGATGATAAATTGGACACTTTGGAGCTCATAGGTGACAGAAAAATAGATAAGATAAAAGTGAAAAACAAAATTTTACGAAGAATTGTTCCTAACAACTTGTTTGTGTCCTACCACTAAACATTGAGTCCCAGAGACAATTATTTTACACATGAATAGACACGCTAGATGCAGAGTAGGTAAACTGAATGTCTGATTTGGCATTTTTGTACAATCTGGGGGCAACAATTGAGATAACATAAAAATGACCACAAGTGACATTTTTCCAGAATTTATGCCTTTTCGCGTTTGGCCAAAATCATATTTTTCAAAAAGTTGCCAATTTAGTCTCAGTCTATCATTTCACACTTGACGAGATACTCTAGATGATAAATTGGACACTTTGGAGCTCGTTGGTGACAGAAAAATAGATAAGATAAAAGGAAAAAACAAATTTTACGAAGAATTGTTCCTAACAACTTGTTTGTGTCCTACCACTAAACATTGAGTCCCAGACAATTTATTCACACATGAATAGACACGCTAGATGCAGAGTAGGTAAACTGAATGTCTGATTTGGCATTTTGGTACAATCTGGGGGCAACAATTGAGATAACATAAAAATGACCACAAAGTGACATTTTTCCAGAATTTATGCCTTTCGCGTTTGGCCAAAATCATATTTTCCAAAAAGTTGCCAATTTAGTCTCAGTCTATCATTTCACACTTGACGAGATACTCTAGATGATAAATTGGACACTTTGGAGCTCATAGGTTACAGAAAAAGATAAAAGATAAAAGTGAAAAACAAATTTTACGAAGAATTGTTCCTAACAACTTGTTTGTGTCCTACCACTAAACATTGAGTCCCAGACAATTATTTTACACATGAATAGACACGCTAGATGCAGAGTAGGTAAACTGAATGTCTGATTTGGCATTTTTGGTACAATCTGGGGGCAACAATTGAGATAACATAAAAATGACCACAAATGACATTTTTCCAGAATTTATGCCTTTCGCGTTTGGCCAAAATAATATTTTCCAAAAAGTTGCCAATTTAGTCTCAGTCTATCATTTCACACTTGACGAGATACTCTAGATGATAAATTGGACACTTTGGAGCTCGTTGGTGACAGAAAAAATAGATAAGATAAAAGTGAAAAACAAATTTTACGAAGAATTGTTCCTAACAACTTGTTTGTGTCCTACCACTAAACATTGAGTCCCAGACAATTATTTTACACATGAATAGACACGCTAGAGATGCAGAGTAGGTAAACTGAATGTCTGATTTGGCATTTTGGTACATCTCTGGGGGCAACAATTGAGATAACATAAAAATGACCACAAGTGACATTTTTCCAGAATTTATGCCTTTCGCGTTTGGCCAAAATCATATTTTCCAAAAAAGTTGCCAATTTAGTCTCAGTCTATCATTTCACACTTGACGAGATACTCTAGATGATAAATTGGACACTTTGGAGCTCATAGGTGACAGAAAAATAGATAAGATAAAAGTGAAAAACAATTTTACGAAGAATTGTTCCTAACAACTTGTTTGTGTCCTACCACTAAACATTGAGTCCCAGACAATTATTTTACACATGAATAGACACGCTAGATGCAGAGTAGGTAAACTGAATGTCTGATTTGGCATTTTTGTACAATCTGGGGGCAACAATTGAGATAACATAAAAATGACCACAAGTGACATTTTTTCCAGAATTTATGCCTTTCGCGTTTGGCCAAAATCATATTTTCCAAAAAGTTGCCAATTTAGTCTCAGTCTATCATTTCACACTTGACGAGATACTCTAGATGATAAATTGGACACTTTGGAGCTCATAGGTGACAGAAAAATAGATAAGATAAAAGTGAAAAAACAAATTTTACGAAGAATTGTTCCTAACAACTTGTTTGTGTCCTACCACTAAACATTGAGTCCCAGACAATTATTTTACACATGAATAGACACGCTAGATGCAGAGTAGGTAAACTGAATGCCTGATTTGGCATTTTTGGTACAATCTGGTGGCAACAATTGAGATAACATAAAAATGACCACAAGTGACATTTTTCCATAATTTTTGCCTTACGCGTTTGGCCAAAACAATATTTTCCAAAATTTGCTAATTTAGTCTCAGTCTATCATTTCACACTTGACGAGATACTCTAGATGATAAATTGGACACTTTGGAGCTCGTTGGTGACAGAAAAATAGATAAGATAAAAGTGAAAAACAAATTTTACGAAGAATTGTTCCTAACAACTGTTTTTGTCCTACCACTAAACATTGAGTCCCAGACAATTATTTTACACATGAATAGACACGCTAGATGCAGAGTAGGTAAACTGGATGTCTGATTTGGCATTTTTGGTACAATCTGGGGGCAAACAATTGAGATAACATAAAAATGACCACAAGTGACAATTTTGCAGAATTTATGCCTTACGCGTTTGGCCAAAATAATATTTGCAAAAAAGTTGCCAATTTAGTCTCAGTCTATCATTTCACACTTGACGAGATACTCTAGATGATAAATTGGACACTTTGGAGCTCGTTGGTGACAGAAAAATAGATAAGATAAAAGTGAAAAACAAATTTTACGAAGAATTGTTCCTAACAACTTGTTTGTGTCCTACCACTAAACATTGAGTCCCAGACAATTATTTTACACATGAATAGACACGCTAGATGCAGAGTAGGTAAACTGAATGTCTGATTTGGCATTTTTGTACAATCTGGGGGCAACAATTGAGATAACATAAAAATGACCACAAGTGACATTTTCCAGAATTTATGCCTTTCGCGTTTGGCCAAAATCATATTTTCCAAAAAGTTGCCATTTAGTCTCAGTCTATCATTCACACTTGACGAGATACTCTAGATGATAAATTGGACACTTTGGAGCTCATAGGTGACAAAAAAATAGATAAGATAAAAGTGAAAAACAAATTTTACGAAGAATTGTTCCTAACAACTTGTTTGTGTCCTACCACTAAACATTGAGTCCCAGAATGATATTTTACACATGAATAGACACGCTAGATGCAGAGTAGGTAAACTGAATGTCTGATTTGGCATTTTGGTACAATCTGGGGGCAACAATTGAGATAACATAAAAATGACCACAAGTGACATTTTTCCAGAATTTATGCCTTTCGCGTTTGGCCAAAATCATATTTTCCAAAAAGTTGCCAATTTAGTCTCAGTCTATCATTTCACACTTGACGAGATACTCTAGATGATAAATTGGACACTTTGGAGCTCATAGGTGACAGAAAAATAGATAAGATAAAAGTGAAAAACAAATTTTACGAAGAATTGTTCCTAACAACTTGTTTGTGTCCTACCACTAAACATTGAGTCCCAGACAAATATTTTACACATGAATAGACACGCTAGATGCAGAGTAGGTAAACTGAATGTCTGATTTGGCATTTTGGTACAATCTGGGGGCAACAATTGAGATAACATAAAAATGACCACAAGTGACATTTTTCCAGAATTTATGCCTTTCGCGTTTGGCCAAAATCATATTTTCCAAAAAAGTTGCCAATTTAGTCTCAGTCTATCATTTCACACTTGACGAGATACTCTAGATGATAAATTGGACACTTTGGAGCTCATAGGTGACAGAAAAATAGATAAGATAAAAGTGAAAAACAAATTTTACGAAGAATTGTTCCTAACAACTTGTTTGTGTCCTACCACTAAACATTGAGTCCCAGACAATTATTTTACACATGAATAGACACGCTAGATGCAGAGTAGGTAAACTGAATGTCTGATTTGGCATTTTGGTACAATCTGGGGGCAACAATTGAGATAACATAAAAATGACCACAAGTGACATTTTTCCAGAATTTATGCCTTTCGCGTTTGGCCAAAATCATATTTTCAAAAAAGTTGCCAATTTAGTCTCAGTCTATCATTTCACACTTGACGAGATACTCTAGATGATAAATTGGACACTTTGGAGCTCATAGGTGACAGAAAAATAGATAAGATAAAAGTGAAAAACAAATTTTACGAAGAATTGTTCCTAACAACTTGTTTGTGTCCTACCACTAAACATTGAGTCCCAGACAATTATTTTACACATGAATAGACACGCTAGATGCAGAGTAGGTAAACTGAATGTCTGATTTGGCATTTTGGTACAATCTGGGGGCAACAATTGAGATAACATAAAAATGACCACAAGTGACATTTTTCCAGAATTTATGCCTTTCGCGTTTGGCCAAAATCATATTTTCCAAAAAAGTTGCCAATTTAGTCTCAGTCTATCATTTCACACTTGACGAGATACTCTAGATGATAAATTGGACACTTTGGAGCTCATAGGTGACAGAAAAATAGATAAGATAAAAGTGAAAAACAAATTTTACGAAGAATTGTTCCTAACAACTTGTTTGTGTCCTACCACTAAACATTAAGTCCCAGACAATTATTTTACACATGAATAGACACGCTAGATGCAGAGTAGGTAAACTGAATGTCTGATTTGGCATTTTGGTACAATCTGGTGGCAACAATTGAGATAACATAAAAATGACCACAAGTGACATTTTTCCAGAATTTATGCCTTTCACGTTTGGCCAAAATCATTTTTTCTAAAAAGTTGCCATTTTAGTCTCAGTCTATCATTTCACACTTGACGAGATACTCTAGATGATAAATTGGACACTTTGGAGCTCATAGGTGACATAAAAAATAGATAAGATAAAAGTGAAAAACAAATTTTACGAAGAATTGTTCCTAACAACTTGTTTGTGTCCTACCACTAAACATTGAGTCCCAGACAATTATTTTACACATGAATAGACACGCTAGATGCAGAGTAGGTAAACTGAATGTCTGATTTGGCATTTTGGTACAATCTGGTGGCAACAATTGAGATAACATAAAAATGACCACAAGTGACATTTTTCCAGAATTTATGCCTTTCGCGTTTGGCCAAAATCATATTTTCCAAAAAGTTGCCAATTTAGTCTCAGTCTATCATTTCACACTTGACGAGATACTCTAGATGATAAATTGGGAACACTTTGAACTCATAGGTGACGGAAAAATAATTAAGATAAACGTGAAAACAAATTTTACGTAGAATTGTTCCGTAACGACTTGTTGTGTCCTAACCTACTAACATATAAGTCCCACATTATATTACACATGAATAACACGCTAGATGCGAGTTAGTTAAACTGATGTTCTGATTTGGCCATTTGGGGTACAATCTGGGACAACACTTGAGATAACATAAAAATGAAAACAAGTGACATTTTGCCCCTGATTTATGTCCTTTCGCGTTTGGCCCACATATGATTGGCCAATTGCCAAATTGTAGTCCTCCGTCTAGACTTTTACACTTGACGAGATACTCTGATGAGAAATTTGACACTTTGGAGGCTCATAGTTGACCAAAAATAGATAAAATAAAAGTGAAAAAACAAATTTACCGAAGAATTTGTTCACTAACACACTGGTTTGTGTCCTACCCACCTAAAAACATTTAGTCCCAGGACAATTATTTTACACATGAAAGACACGCTAGATGCAGAGTAGTTAAACTGGATGTCTGAATTTGGCATTTTTGTACAATCTGGGGGCAACAATTGAGATAACATAAAATGACCACAAGTGACAATTTTGCAGAATTTATGCATTACACTTTTGGTCAAAATAATATTTGCAAGAAAGTTGCCATTTAGTCTCAGTCTATCATTTCACACTTGACGAGATACTCTAGATGATAAACTGGACACTTCGGAGTTCGTTGGTGACAGAAAAATAGATAAGATACAAGTGAAAAACAAATTTTACGAAGAATTGTTCCTAACAACTTGTTTTTGTCCTACCACTAAACAGTGCGTCCCAGACAATTATTTTACACATGAATAGACACGCTAGATGCAGAGTAGTTAAACTGAATGTCTGATTTGGCATTTTGGTACAATCTGGGGGCAACAATTGAGATTAACATAAAAATGACCACAAGTGACATTTTTCCAGAATTTATGCCTTTCGCGTTTGGCCAAAATCATATTTTCAAAAAAAGTGCCAATTTAGTCTCAGTCTATCATTTCACACTTGACGAGATACTCTAGATGAGAAATTGGACACTTTGGAGCTCGTAGGTGACAGAAAAATAGATAAGATAAAAGTGAAAAACAAATTTTACGAAAGAAATGTTCCTAACAAACTTGTTTGTGTCCTACCACTAAACATTGAGTCCCAGACAATTATTTTACACATGAATAGACACGCTAGATGCAGAGTAGGTAAACTGAATGTCTGATTTGGCATTTTGGTACAATCTGGGGGCAACAATTGAGATAACATAAAAATGACCACAAGTGACAATTTTGCAGAATTTATGCCTTACGCGTTTGGCCAAAATAATATTTGCAAAAAAGTTGCCAATTTAGTCTCAGTCTATCATTTCACACTTGACGAGATACTCTAGATGAGAAAATGGACACTTTGGAGCTCATAGGTGACAGAAAAATAGATAAGATAAAAGTGAAAAACAAATTTTACGAAGAATTGTTCCTAACAACTTGTTTGTGTCCTACCACTAAACAGTGAGTCCCAGACAATTATTTTACACATGAATAGACACGCTAGATGCAGAGTAGGTAAACTGAATGTCTGATTTGGCATTTTGGTACAATCTGGGGGCAACAATTGAGATAACATAAAAATGACCACAAGTGACATTTTTCCAGAATTTATGCCTTTCGCGTTTGGCCAAAATCATATTTTGCAAAAAAGTTGCCAATTTAGTCTCAGTCTATCATTTCACACTTGACGAGATACTCTAGATGAGAAATTGGACACTTTGGAGCTCATAGGTGACAGAAAAATAGATAAGATAAAAGTGAAAAAACAAATTTTACGAAGAAATGTTCCTAACAAATTGTTTGTGTCCTACCACTAAACAGTGAGTCCCAGACAATTATTTTACACATGAATAGACACGCTAGATGCAGAGTAGTTAAACTGGATGTCTGATTTGGCATTTTTTTGTACAATCTGGGGGCAACAATTGAGATAACATAAAAATGACCACAAGTGACACATTTTTGCAGAATTTATGCCTTTCGCCTTTGGCCAAAATCATATTTTCCAAAAAAGTTGCCAATTTAGTCTCAGTCTATCATTTCACACTTGACGAGATACTCTAGATGATAAATTGGACACTTTGGAGCTCGTTGGTGACAGAAAAATAGATAAGATAAAAGTGAAAAACAAATTTTACGAAGAATTGTTCCTAACAACTTGTTTGTGTCCTACCACTAAACATTGAGTCCCAGACAATTATTTTACACATGAATAGACACGCTAGATGCAGAGTAGGTAAACTGAATGTCTGATTTTGGCATTTTGGTACAATCTGGGGGCAACAATTGAGATAACATAAAAATGACCACAAGTGACATTTTTGCAGAATTTATGCCTTTCGCGTTTGGCCAAAATAATATTTTCCAAAAAAGTTGCCAATTTAGTCTCAGTCTATCATTTCACACTTGACGAGATACTCTAGATGAGAAATTGGACACTTTGGAGCTCATAGGTGACAGAAAAATAGATAAGATAAAAGTGAAAAACAAAATTTTACGAAGAAATGTTCCTAAACAACTTGTTTGTGTCCTACCACTAAACAGTGAGTCCCAGACAATTATTTTACACATGAATAGACACGCTAGATGCAGAGTAGTTAAACTGGATGTCTGATTTGGCATTTTTGTACAATCTGGGGGGCAACAATTGAGATAAACATAAAAATGACCACAAGTGACATTTTTCCAGAATTTATGCCTTTCGCGTTTGGCCAAAATCATATTTTCCAAAAAGTTGCCAATTTAGTCTCAGTCTATCATTTCACACTTGACGAGATACTCTAGATGAGAAAATTGGACACTTTGGAGCTCATAGGTGACAGAAAAATAGATAAGATAAAAGTGAAAAACAAATTTTACGAAGAAATGTTCCTAACAACTTGTTTGTGTCCTACCACTAAACAGTGAGTCCCAGACAATTATTTTACACATGAATAGACACGCTAGATGCAGAGTAGTTAAACTGGATGTCTGATTTGGCATTTTTGTACAATCTGGGGGCAAACAATTGAGATAACATAAAAAATGACCACAAGTGACACATTTTGCAGAATTTATGCCTTACGCGTTTGGCCAAAATAATATTTGCAAAAAAGTTGCCAATTTAGTCTCAGTCTATCATTTCACACTTGACGAGATACTCTAGATGATAAATTGGACACTTTGGAGCTCGTTGGTGACAGAAAAAATAGATAAGATAAAAGTGAAAAACAAATTTTACGAAGAAATGTGTTCCTAACAACTTGTTTTGTGTCCTACCACTAAACAGTGAGTCCCAGACAATTATTTTACACATGAATAGACACGCTAGATGCAGAGTAGTTAAACTGGAATGTCTGATTTGGCATTTTTGGTACAATCTGGGGGCAACAATTGAGATAACATAAAAATGACCACAAGTGACAATTTTTCCAGAATTTATGCCTTTTCGCGTTTGGCCAAAATAATATTTTGCAAAAAAGTTGCCAATTTAGTCTCAGTCTATCATTTCACACTTGACGAGATACTCTAGATGATAAATTGGACACTTTGGGAGCTCATTGGTGACAGAAAAATAGATAAGATAAAAGTGAAAAAAAAATTTTACGAAGAAATGTTCCTAACAACTTGTTTGTGTCCTACCACTAAACATTGAGTCCCAGACAATTATTTTTACACATGAATAGACACGCTAGATGCAGAGTAGGTAAACTGAATGTCTGATTTCGGCATTTTGGTACAATCTGGGGGCAACAATTGAGATAACATAAAAATGACCACAAGTGACAATTTTGCAGAATTTATGCCTTACGCGTTTGGCCAAAATAATATTTGCACAAAAAAGTTGCCAATTTAGTCTCAGTCTATCATTTCACACTTGACGAGATACTCTAGATGATAAATTGGGACACTTTGGAGCTTCATAGGTGACAGAAAAATAGATAAGATAAAAGTGAAAAACAAATTTTACGAAGAAATGTTCCTAACAACTTGTTTGTGTCCTACACACTAAACATTGAGTCCCAGACAATTATTTTACACATGAATAGACACGCTAGATGCAGAGTAGTTAAACTGGATGTCTGATTTGGCATTTTTGTACAATCTGGGTGGCAACAATTGAGATAAACATAAAAATGACCACAAGTGACAATTTTCCAGAATTTATGCCTTTCGCGTTTTGCGCCAAAAATCATATTTTCAAAAAGTTGCCAATTTGTCTCAGTCTATCATTTTCACACTTGACGAGATACTCTAGATGAGAAATTGGACACTTTGGAGCTCGTTGGTGACAGAAAAATAGATAAGATAAAAGTGAAAAACAAATTTTACGAAGAAATGTTCCTAAACAACTTGTTTGTGTCCTACCACTAAAACAGTGAGTCCCAGACAATTATTTTACACATGAATAGACACACGCTAGATGCAGAGTAGTTAAACTGGATGTCTGATTTGGCATTTTTGTACAATCTGGGAGCAACAATTGAGATAACATAAAAATGACCACAAGTGACATTTTTGCAGAATTTATAGCCTTTCACGTTTGGACAAAATAATATTTTCAAAAAAGTTGCCAATTTAGTCTCAGTCTATCATTTCACACTTGACGAGATACTCTAGATGATAAACTGGACACTTTGGAGCTCGTTGGTGACGAGAAAAATAGATAAGATGACAGAAAGTGAGAAAACAAATTTTACGAATTTTACGAAAATGTTCCTAACAACTTGTTTGTGTACTACCACTAAACATTGAGTCCCAGGGACAATTATTTTACACATGAATAGACACGCTAGATGCAGAGTAGTTAAACTGGATGTCTGATTTGGCATTTTGTACAATCTGGGGGCAACAATTGAGATAACATATAAAAATGACCACAAGTGACAATTTTTGCAGAATTTATGCCTTACGCGTTTGAGCCAAAATCATATTTTTCCAAAAAAGTTGCCAATTTAGTCTCAGTCTATCATTTCACACTTGACGAGATACTCTAGATGAGAAATTGGACACTTTGGAGCTCGTTGGTGACAGAAAAATAGATAAGATAAAAGTGAAAAACAAATTTTACGAAGAAATGTTCCTACACAACTTGTTTGTTGTCCTACCACTAAACAGTGAGTTCCAGACAATTATTTTACACATGAATAGACACACGCTAGATGCAGAGTAGTAAACTGGATGTCTGATTTGGCATTTTTGTTACAATCTAGGGGCAACAATTGAGATAACATAAAAATGACCACAAGTGACATTTCCAGATTTATGCCTTTAGCGTGTTGGCCAAAATCATATTTTCAAAAAAGTTGCCAATTTAGTCTCAGTCTATCATTTTCACACTTGACGAGATACTCTAGATGATAAATGGACACTTTGGAGCTCGTTGGTGACAGAAAAATAGATAAGATAAAAAGACAAAAAACAAATTTTACGAAGAAATGTTCCTAACAACTTGTTTGTGTCCCTACCACTATAAAACAGTGAGTACCAGACAATTATTTTACACGATGAAATATACAACGCTAGATGCCAGCGTAGTTAAACTGGATGTCCGATTAGAAGTTTTGTACAATCTCGGCGGAAACAATTGAGATACATAAAAAATGACCAACAGTGGACAATTTTCGCAGGATTCATGCCTCTTACAATTGGCCAAAATAATATTTGCAAAAAAGTGGCCAGTTTTTGTCTCAGTCTATTATGTCACACTTGGCCCCGGATACTGTAGATGATAACTTGGACACTGTAGAGCTCGTTGATGACAGAAAAATCGAAAGATAAAAGTGAAAAACCAAAATTTACGACGAAATTGTCTTATACTCTCCTAACAACTTGTTTGTGTCCTACCACCAAACAGTGAATTCCCAGACAATTATTTTTACACATGAATTGACACGCTATGGTACACTCTGGTGGGAACAATTGAGATAACATAAAAATGGGCCACAACTGACATTTTTTCCCGAATTTAGCCTTTCGCGTTTGGCAAAATCTATTTTTTCAAAAATTTCTATTTTTTTTATATTTA
>CAJHNH020005350.1:0-22518 GCA_905116865.2 Candidula unifasciata
GTATGTAGGCGGATGGTAAGGGATCACGTATGGACAGGACAGTGATAAAATAGCTGTGCGAAAGGTAAATATGAACGAGTACATGGATATAGAAATGTATTACTGTATGCATGTATGTGTGGGTATGAGTGTGCATGTGTGTATATATATGAGAGCGTGTATATTTATATATTTGTGTGTGTAGGAATGACAGTGCACTCAAAAAACCCATAAATTGTGTTGCTGCATGTCTGTTAATTAATGAGAACAAATGGAATGAAGTGTGTACGCAGCAAGAACGTCATCAACACACACCAGCCACCAGAACATGATAAGACAGTACCGGACAGGTCACGTACCAGTAAAGGGACATAACTTAAAAGTGACACGACCAGACGAAATTACAGACATAGCGACACAAAACGCACAAGACATGGAAGAGTGAATGTCACTACGAGTGGATGTACTCGTTTTTATGAATGTAAGTACAGGCATGGGTAGACGCATATGAAAGAGTTTGCGTGTGTACGTAATGTCAATTAGGTATGCATACACGGATAAGTATGAAAGGACGTGTAAATATGTAGTGTTGTCTGCGTGTATGAGTACTCAAGTGCATGTACGCATACACCTAGTTGGGTGCGTCCATATACTCTAGGGATTCATACACAAAACCATCACATTCCACAGCATGCATACAACATGCACATGACCGACAGGACTCACAACAAGACAGCAAATAGGGAAAACAAGTGACTCGATAATGACAGGACTAGAACGCATAACCACCAATACCACCCAATCACTGGGATGATAGCAAAGGTTGGTAACGTGATATACATAGTCCCGGCAAAAGGCCACGCTAGAATCCAGCAAGACGGCCCCCTTTCCCCTCACCTTTCCTAACTCTTTCGGATGCACTATGAGTTTAACCCCCCCCCCCCCCTCAACCCATTCCCACAGAGAGCACTTGAGTTCGTTACCCAGCATGCCACATTTCTCATTGACCGCAATTCTCATCGCCGAACATTTGGATCTCAAAGCGTGAGCTGGATGCTCCGGTGATATGGTATTTACGTACACCGGAGCTTAGCTGTTAACACAACCCGATCACATAATAACAAATGACGACTGGACCCGCTTAAGGCTCCAAATAAACTCTCACACACATATCCATTACATGACTAACCCGTTCATACAACAGGAAGACAACTATAAGACCACTATGGTCACACGCGGAAAATTTTCACATTTCAGAACTATTCAAATTCAAAAACTGTTTTTAGTACTTTTTGGCAAAATTAAAATACTCAAAATTTTAAAACAATAAATGGTGGTCCAAAGGACGTTGTGTATGGAAGCTCGCTTTCCTTTGGGACACGCCTAGCCAGATCAAAGGGAGACAGAACAAAGAGGAAACACCAAGAAAGAAGAAGGAAGACATGCACCAGTGACAACAGGACGATCGGGTTGATTCGGGTGGAAGCATCAAGCGAGAAATGGCACAAACACTAGTATTCAGTCACGAAAGTGACGCAAATAACCAAGACCACAAATATAGGTGGAGACTGCTAGCAGCCTAGGCTAGCTAGCAGCAGTCTGAACGTGGTCGAGCTTTTTTTTTTTTTCCCCAAAAGGACTTGGACTTGGACTAGAGCTGAGTGACGTTTTGATGCCTGTGAATATGTATTGTGGTGTATGATGAGACCGTGATTTGTTTTTTCTCTTTTCTTTTTAAGTTGAATAATTTGTTGGGATTTCTGGACCGTGTTATGTCAATACAATTGTTGATTTAGAAAATTCCGCCAAACTAGCATACCCCATTTTGTCGGGGTTTCCCCAGTCAGTTTATGAGATTACCAAACAAAAAATGTTTTTACATATTTAGTTCTGCTCGGTGTTTTTCCCAAGCTTCATTGACCAGGGTAGAATTAAAATAATCAAACATCCAGGATTGGGTAATTGTTGAGACGTTACACTGTGCCATGACAACTTGTTGTGTTTGCCGATTTACATCCATGCAGTACTTTGTTACGAAATTAACAATGCGGCCTGTCTTGTGGTCCCATACAAACTGTTGGTTTGGTACTTGCTCATAATCATAGCAGCCAGCCATAAAGATACCTACTAAGTTGGCACGTGTAAAACATTTGTTCGATAATTTAATGTGCTGCCGCCAATCATAAACATAAAAGTTATTGTCAGATTGCAGACAGCTGCCTAAAAGTAGCCAACCACTTGGTTCTTTGAAAACGCAAGCGGACTTATTGTAAATATTTCTTAGCAGACCCCACGCTTTATTAGGTGGTTCAATTGGTGGATATATTTTCAGAAGGTCAGGGGCCACATCTGTTAGGTACCATTTAAATGATTTACAGTTGAGTCTCTTTCGAACAGCAATCTGTTCTGTTAGATTGCCCGGATCGATCTTGCGCATGATAGGCCTTCTCTGGAACACATACTCGATATATTCATCCATCCAAACTTTTGCCACACGTAGATAGTTTCTGTCCACCAAGTGATCTTTGGTTACTTCTGAAACATAGGGGAGAGGTCTAAACAAATGAGCCACGCGGGCACACGGAGAATCTACCACACTCCCTCCACACATCCAAGACTTAAAGCTGATTTCATACTGTTCACCTCCCCAAACCTCCAGTCCAGGGTCATATCTTCCTATCTCCTCCCACCACCTACGACTGATGGCAAACACGGAACCCATCATGACTGGTACTGGGTGAGGTGCACTTTTGTCTTTCTGAAAGACCGGCAAATGTTGATAGACCAAATCCCAACTAAAGGCTCCGCGTGAACTGTCTAAGCTTCGCCGAATGTTCATAGTCTGATGATCTATGGCATCCACAAGTGGACACACGATTTTCCGGTAATCCAAAACGATTGGCTCTATCAGAGGAGGAAGATAGTTGTAGTTAACTTCCACATGAGCATCGAGAAATACAAGTATGTCTCCACTTGTGGTGTTAGCTCCGATCATTCTGGTTCGGATGAGGCCTTGCCTTCTGGTGTTTCTAACAATTCTAACTATGGGAAAGTGCTGTTGTGTGTACATTTCAAGGGGCTTTTTTAGTTCTTCATCTGTACTGAAATCATCCACAAGAACGATCTCTTTGAGAAGATGTTTTGGAGATCTGTTGATGATACTGTGAATCGATCTGAGTATAGTTGAGTTCTTCTCGTTGTGGAAGCACAGAATGATACTAACACTTGCTGGTGGAATGTTTTTCAAATATTGTTTAGTTTTACACACGTCTGATCTTGTATCTCCGATTGATCGCTCAAGAGAAATGTGATCGCTTGCAAAAGCGTTGAAATTGTATTGTTTAAACAATTTCTCAGATAATTTCTTTTCATCTGCTGATAAAGTCTTGTTGAACCCTGTCCCCTGTTCACCGAATCCACGACGTTTTGCGTCTTTGGCCATAAGTTCGTAGTCATTCCAATCCATGTATTCTAGTGTATGGTTGACTACCGTTTCCGGTTCTGTAACATTGTAGATGGAACTTTTATTCAATGTATCCTCACGTGATCTGATTGTATTGGATACGAGTGGTGGGATTTCCACGATCTCGGCTGATTCCCCACGAAGAAGTCTGTGAAGTCTCTGTTGATAGACGAGTAGAGATGTAGTTAATGCTTCAAGTGATTAGCTAAGAAAAAAAAATTACAACTTTAAAGTTAAATAAAATGGCTTTACTTCACGATAGATATAAATTTCAAATTGATCACATATACTCTCTTATAAATTTAGACCACTTGGAATCACCCCCACCCTCACTTACCAAAGCCACGCTCTTATATGTATTTGTTTGAACTTTTCATATAATTACAGATGTATTGGTATATCTATTTGACGTACAACACATAATACATGATTTGTATAGCACCTTTAAACAAGACAAGCCCATTGAGCCGCCGCCCCAAGAACGTTTCAGGAGGCTTAGCACCGCCTCCCCACACCCTTTCCCTGTTTTTTGTTTTGGAAATGGTTTGCAGCAGTGTTCTTCAACTAGTGAGCATTGGCTGCAATAAGGTTGAGGATATCACTGGTTTAGAAGACTGAGGCCCGCCCGGAGGACACTGTGACCTGAAGCGATAACGGTCTGTGATACTAGGGCTAGGCCAGCCACTTTACGGTGAGCGTTAACTACCCCCCCCCCCCCCTAACCCCTAAAACTGTTTTCTAGATGTGGAGAGGGGGCTTAAGTGTTCTTTAATTGCGAAACAATAAATATAATAATAATGACAAAAACAATAATTAATATAATTAATTGTTAATAATATTGTACAGGTAAACAAGGCTTAATCAACCTTCGTTCCCGCTCCCATACAATTATTGGCCTGAGTGGGGGTTATAGTGCTAAAGTGTTGCTTAACTGTTCAAAAAAAAAAAAAAAATAAAATAATAATAACTATTGTTATAATCTGCTGAGTGGCAAGAAATAAACAACACACAGTAGAACATCGATTATGCATCGATGATTCGGCTTCCATAATATCTGGCAAAGTTTAAAAAACGAATTCTTGGTAATGTAAAAAGTAAAGTAAAGGACCATTTTGCACGCCTTTAGGTGTACAGGGCTTACAGGGATAGACATATATTTTAGAAGACCAGTTGATACTTGGTGGCTGATACGTCACGCCGCATTCTTGGTAATAAAATGAAGAATTATTTACTTTGCTGGGCCGTTGCATGCAGAGGCATCACAGTACCTCTTTCTGTGGCTTAATATTTAGTTGAGTTTCACAAATCTACCATCAAGATTATAATTCCTCGCCATTCTTCTGGCTAGAAACATTTACCCCCTGAAACCCTTCTACACAGTCCTAAAAGACACTGCGCCAGGGCCTGATGGAGTCAGGTATAGCAACATGAAGGCTTTGAGCAATGTAGACCTGGCAGAGATGGCCGACTGTTTTAACCAGAGTATTAAGACAGCATCAGTACCGCATGACTGGGTGCACAGCTATCTAATCCCATTACCAAAACTTATAAAGATCATTCTAAGTTCAGTGGCTTAAGAATCATCACCTTAAAAAACACATTTGGGAAGGTCTTGGAGAAGATAGTTGCTGTAAAGTTACAAGAATTGTTGGAAAAGGGGAAGCTTCTCCCAAGAGGTCTAGAAAGCTACAGGCCACGAAAGGACACATGGGCAAATGCAGCCACTTTTGCGTTTGACGTCTATGAAGGGTTACAGAACAGACAGGAAACTATGGCGACATGACTGGATCTCGAGGATGCTTATAACAGAGTGAGATACGACATCTTAATGACTGCACTAAAGGAGAAGGAGGTCAGTCCATGGCTTGTGAATTGGGTTGCAGCTGTCCTGTATTCACGTCAGGTTGCTCTCCAACTGGGCTCATGGACCTCAGAACCAGTCAGTTTGGCCTTAGGACTGCCACAGGGATCCACCATTTCGCCTGTGCTCTTTACCGTATACACGAGCACGACTGCAAGCCTAGAAGCACCAGGAGTTGTAGGATACTGACTTTTGCGGATGATATAGTTGCATATAGGCGGGTGGAAGAGAGGGAACAAACAGTAGACACAATGACTGAGTCGTGTACAGCAATGAGGGCTGTCGTCCACCCGGAAAAGGCGTCTGTTATGTGGTGTTCTCTGGACAACAGAATCGTTAAAGTCTCCCAAGTCTCACGATAGATGGTAGAGACGTCAACAGAGAGAGCAAACTGAAGTATCTGGGAATTACATTTGACAGGAGCGTGTCATTTAAGGACCATGTGGAGAGTGTTGTGACAAGATGCCAAAAATGACTTGGTGAACTTAAGACTATGGCTGCAATTGACATAGAGCAGAGAATGCTTTTCACACTATATCAGCACCTGATCCTGTCAGTTGTTGATTATGGCCTGGGACTTCTTACCGTCTCAAAGAGTCAGATGGACAAACTAGAGCGCATACAGAACGCAGCTAAGGGGGCTTTCTGGGTTGCACCAGAGACACCCCAGTGGTGTGTATGCGGACTGTTGCAGGTAGGCATAAGGTGCTGCAGACGAAGTCAAATCTCAGGGTAGCAGCAGACACAGACCACCCCCCTGCATGAAGCTCTGGGTGCAGTTAAGGGTCAGCGGCTGATAAGAGGGAAGTCATGGAAGGCTCAGGCAGAAGACACAATCAGACAGGTTTGCATCCTTGAGAACATTAGGCGAGGGGAGGAGTGGGTCAAAGTGCCACCTGAGCAGTCAGACTTGTGTAGAGTCATAATCACACTGAGCCAGGAATGCAGGGATTGGCCAGCAGGTGCCACAGAGTTGGAAATTCTGCAATTAATTCAAGATAATGCTCGCTCAGAGGATTTGATCATTTACACAGACGGTTCAATGTCAAGAGGCAAAATAAGTGCTTGAGGCTTCTTAGCAAAAGTTAATGGTCGACGTTTGGTGCAGGAGAGCCTGGCATATGATACCACAACATCCAGCTTAAGAATGGAGGTGGAGGCGGTCACAACAGCTTTCTGCTGGCTAGAGAACACGACACACACACACACATCGTGATTGTAACTGACTCAGAAAGCATGCCGAGGAAGATCAGAACAGGTATGCTTCGTGCGAAGTCGTATGCTTCGCTGCGGAGGTCACGGATGAAGACCAGGGTACGCCGGTGTGTTGGGAAATGAGCAGGCAGACAGATTGACTGGCTCTGCACAACTTGGTGGAATACTAATACATGATAGAGCAGATGTGGTTAGTGCCTTGTGGGAGAGCGTGTATAGTTCGGAGGAGCAGATGGATTACCACAGTCTGGTGAGATTGATGCAGGGGGTAGTGACGAGATGTTCTGGCAGATGCTCGAGGCTCAGAAGAAAGGCAAGACGGACGTTTAATCAGAATGCTGCTGGCACCATTAGTATCGGAACTCTTCGCTGGCTGCTTAGGATGGGGACGGAGCGCTTTTAGGAATGCCCTGAGTGCTGTGATGTCGGTTCTTGAATAAAATCAATCAAATGAAATCAGGAGTCCTAAATGAGTTTATCCGTAACACAAATGTTACTAGCAGGATCAAAGAACCCAGGTTCTTACATTCTACAGACAGGAGTGTCAGCTTACAACATGTAGTATCATTGCATAACTCGCAAACACTTGTTACTGTCTTACAATTCTAAAGACAAGAGTTTCAGCTGGTTAGGAAATCATATTTTAGGAATTTGATAATTGTTAATATTTTATTAATATTTTTTAACAGGAACGTATGTTTGTGTGCTTTGCTATTTTGTGAGCTCAAGTGCCAGATTATTATAGTAATTTTACACCAGCTTCGTGAACCAGTAAAAATTACCCACTCCTGATTAATTTGTTTGCTGTTTGTTGAGGAGGATTTTGGCGAATCATTATAAGTACGGACAGCTACGTTGAATAAACTCAAATTCTGAAGAAAAAAATACATTAAATGTAAAGAATGTAATTCAAATGATATGAATTTAAATTTTGTTTTCCTCCTACATATAGTTTGATGTGCGCAAAGAGATTTAACAATATGTGTAATAGGAAAAAAAATCTGTAATATCTTTTGACTGTTACATCTTTCGTTTGCTGTATATTGATTATGATTTTGGTGAGATATATTAAATAAGTACAAATACGTTAAACAAACATTAATCTCTTATATCTATTGATTCATAATGCAGATGGTAGTTCTCAGGACGGCATATAGACCCTTGCCAGCTTCCTCCGTGTTAAACGACATTCCAAGGGTGCTCTTAATATGCTGTGACCACCGTCATGCTGGAAAAACCCTTCTTGTTCTTCCAGGAATCCATTTCTGCTCTATTTAAATATTGTGGCTTTTAATAAGGCCCATGTCAAATGGTTCCTCAGTATGTCTCTGATCCGTTCCGGATCCTTGGACTTTTACCAGACAGGACTTGCACCAAAAAGGACGTACATCAAACAGGACGAATACCAAGCAGGACGTACACCAAACAGAATGTATACCAAACATATGAAACGAATTTTTACATAAGAAATAAAAAGACAATGATCAATCCGATCCCATGAATAAAAAATTAATTCTATTGTTATTGCTATATTATATACACTGATAGGGCTGAATAAAATAATGTAAACCCTGTTTAATACTAAAATACTTCATTACCAGAACAAATAGATTAAAGAAAGGAAAGTTCTACCTCATTTTACCTTGCTGAGAAACTAGGATGCTGCTGAAAAGGGAGGGGGGACAAGACGTTTTTGTTTGGATGAAGCTCCCGGTGTGGGTTCAGGGGCCTCATTGTGGGGAGAACAAGATAACCCACTGCCTCTCCACCAAGCATGTCGTAGGAATCGGCTAACTGTTGGCTTCCTTCGAAGACGGAGTGCATCTGCATAAGTGGCAAGGAAAAATCAACTGCACACAAATAAACCAGTAAAACGGATGGACACGCAAAACTCAGGCCCTTCCAAATGGACGAACAACCAAGACTTTCCGTCGGAGCCTACATCCGGTGAACAAAGAAGAAGAAGAAGCAGAAGTTTAGTAGAAGAGTCCCCTACCAATTCTGTTTCAGGACTTTGAAATTATGGTATTATTTTCTCTTTCTTTGATCTGGCTCTTTTCAAATCATATTGCAAACAAAGGTCCTATCTAAAGTAAACATGTTCGCGTTTTAACAGTACGCATATTAAGTTAGATTTATTACAAAGCGGACGTATATCGATGCACCACTGTATTTCCTTTTCGGAGAAACGGCACTACTGTTGAACCAGTGTCCCTTGGTATTCAGATATCTCATTTCACAGCAAAATAATTGAAGTACACTCTTTACACCGTGGCTCATCGAGCATATGATTTACAACAAACATGCAAAAATACATCCTGCGGGCAGCATGCGAATCTTTGCTTGCTCACCTGTGGCCCCAACAAAAGATACATTTTGTATGTTGTCATTTTCTATGTCTGATTTTAGGGGCACAAAAATTAGAAGACAGACAAAGATAACAGAAATTCGCCGTTAAAAAAAAAAAAAACACAACAGAAATCATAAGGACGTGAGAAATCTGTTGATGCATACAGGAGTTTTCAAGAAATTTTTTACAGTTTAACGATACGACATTTGAAAAGCGCTACAGACACATAGTTTTATTTTTGAATAGATTGACCAACACAGGGTGGATAATGTAGCTAATATCCTGTACACCGCCTTTACTTCCCATGACATTACCTGGAGCACATTTAAGGCTGGGTAGACCTGAAAACTATGATCAAATTAAGAAAACAAAAATCCGCTTCTATAAGGATTTAATCCGTAGACATTCGGGCCGGCAGGCGGGCGTCTAGCGCTCACTGACAAAAATAATATGTGCTTAGCCTGTCATCTGTTTCACCAGTTACGTGCTTATTTGTTTTATGTATACTATGTAACAAAAAAATTCACGGTTCTGCCCATCTGTTTGACTGTCACAAGAACTCTTCCTCAACGGTGAACAGTAGCGACCAGACATTTGTACATGTCATTCTGATTGTCCCTTATATGCCAATCTTAGCTTCCGCCCCAATCCCCTACCCCAACGTTCAACTTTTAACATTATTATTAAAATCAATAAGGCACGGGGACAGTCACTGTAAATAGCAGGTTTTAATGTGACTGACAAGTGCTTCTCGCACGGACAGATGTATGTATGACTGTCAAAATATTGTTCATCAGCGCCGATGATCAGTAAGTGACACAAATTTTGCCCCCCTACCCCCCCCCCCCCCCCCAAAAAAAAAGGTTTGAAATAGATATGTAACAACATGGTGAAAAAAAAATTTATTATAATGAATTAGGAATGAGTTTAAATGTATCCTGGGAGAATAAGGGGCAAATTATACTAGTGACTTATATCATTTGCATTTTTATTTCTTTACTTCTGTTTATCAACAAATCTAATTGTAGATCTGCCCGTCCCGCACATGATTTATTAGTTATTTATTTCGCAAAAAAAGTGTTACTTTTCGTTCATTAAAAATTCAGTGAAGACGTGTGAGTGTGTGATGTGTGTATATGTGTGTGTGTTTATATCCATCAACACTTCAATGTATGTAGTACTTGAATCTTCATATAGAGAAATCTCAAGGAATTACATTATTCCAATAAAGATATGTAAAAGTAAAGTAAAGATCCCTTTTCACGCCTTTCGGCGCATCGGGCATATGGGCAGAGCGTCCCATATTTTTACAGACCATCAGCACTCTGTGGGTAATGTGGTCAGCATTACGCCGGCTGTCTTTACTTTCCCTGGACAGCCCATCCTGGTACCCATTTTAGGCTGGGTCGACCTGCGACGTCCCATACCACGGATCACATATGTAGATCTGCACGGTGTTTTTCCCAAGCCTCATCAACTAGTGTAGAATTGAAATGATCGAAGCCTCAGGATTGGGTTATCCTTGAGACGTCGCATGGCGCAATAACAAACGGTTGTCTTGGCACTTTCTCGTAAAATAAACAACCAGTTACCAAATAGACATACACTAAATCAGTATTTCTAAGACACTTTCCTAAAACATTAATGTTCTGCTTCCAGTCATATTTGAAATGTTTATACTGGGATTTTGGGCATTCGCCCAAAAATAGCCAGCCCTTTGAATCTGGATTAAAACATAAGGATTTATTATAATTGCTTCTCAACATGCCCCACCCTTTATCAGGTGGCTCCATAAATGGAAAAAATTTCGGTATGTCAGGAGCCACTTCTGATATGTACCATTTAAAGGATTTGCAGTTGAGTCTCTTTTTGATAGCAATCTGTTCTGTTAGATTGCCTGGATCGATACTGCGCATCATTGGCCTTCTCTGGAACACATACTCGATATATTCGTCCATCCACACCTTTGCCACACGTAGATAGCTTCTGTCTATCAAGGAATCTTTCGTTACTTCCAAATCCATATGAGAGAGGTCTAAACATATGAGCCACGCGAGCACACGGAGAATCTACCACACTCCCTCCACACATACAAGACTTAAAGCTGATTTCATACTGTTCACCTCCCCAAACCTCCAGTCCAGGGTCATATCTTCCTATCTCCTCCCACCACCTACGACTGATGGCAAACACGGAACCCATCATGACTGGTACTGGGTGAGGTGCACTTTTGTCTTTCTGAAAGACCGGCAGCTGTTGATAGACCATATCCTACCCAAAGGCCCCGCGCTCTCTATCTAAATTTGGTTGAAGTCTCATGTTCGGATACTCTATAATATCCACGAATGGACACACAATTTTCCTGTAATCTAAAACGATTGGCTCTATCAGAGGAGGCAGATAGTTGTAGTTAACTTCCACATGGGCATCGAGGGGCAAAAAAACATGGGCAAAGTATGTCTCCAGTTGTGGCGTTAGCTCCGATCATTCTGATTCAAATGAGGCCTTGTCTTCTGGTGTTTTTAACAATTCTAACTATGGGAAAGTGCTGTTGTATGTACATCTCAAGGCGCTCTTTGAGTTCTTCATATGTACTGAGATAATCCACAAGAACGATCTCTTTGAGAAGATGTTTTGGAGATCTGTTGATGATAGTGTGAATTGATCTGAGAATAGTTTTCTTTTCGTTATAGACGCTCAAAATGATGCTAACACTTGATGGTGGAATGTTTTTCACATATTGTTTAGTTTTACACACTTTCGATATTGTATCTCCAACTGATCTCTTAAGAGAAATGTGATCGCTTGCAAATTAATTGAAATTGTATTGTCTGAACCAGTTCTCAGATAATTTCTTTTCTTCTGCTGATAAAGTCTTGTTCAACCCTGTCCCCCGTTCACATAATCCACGATGTTTTGAGTCTTTAGCTATAAAAAATTCCAATCCATGTATTCTATCGAATGGTTTACTACTGTTTTCGGTTATGTAACATCGAAGATGTCGGCTCTGTGGCTAAGTCGATGCGGACGCTTCGCTTCGTAATGCCAGGATGCCAGGTTCGATCCCAGCTGCGGGCAATGCGCCTTGCATTGGTTTCGACAGTGGTATCAAGAAAGCCGAACGTCCAGAAAGCAATGACAAACTACTAGATGTAAATTGCCTAGAGAAACCACACAACAGCCAGGGGCTGTTAGGGTTGGTTCTGCAACGTCCTGTAGAGGATACGCAACTAACTTAACTTAACTTAACATCGAAGATAGAACTTTTGTTCAACGTATCATCACGTGATCTAACTGTATTCGATTCAAAGACAGGGATTCCGACGATCTTGACTGATTCTTAAAAAAGTTGTCGAAGTCTCTGTGATAGACGAGGATAGCCGTAATTAATTTCAGAACATTAAAATAATGAGATAACAGAGCATATTCCGGTAGAAATGTACCCAAGTATCTGAACGACACCGCACTGTTGTTACCAACAGACGTTTTCCATTTAAATTATATTCTGTTATGTCAATAAAGATGTACCTACTACGCCTGTCCATTGTGATTTGCTCCCTCCGTGTCGCTACCTGAAGGTTTGGCTAACCTGAGGGAGGGGAGGGTTGAATCTAAGCACTTATGGCCGCATGACCATAACCATGGTAGAGATTTAAAATAGAAAAGAAATTGCTTTCCATAGTGGGACGGAGATTATAAAACATGTGCCTCCCCTCCCCAATTATTACCATATGTTATTGACTTAAGTATCCTCCTTCTCCTCTTATAATTGGAGAGATACACAAGAGTGTCAGCTTACAACTGTTAGTATCATTGCATAACTCGCGTACACCCGCTACTGTCTTACAATTCTACAGACAAGAGTGTCAGCCTACAACATGTAGTATCATCGCATAACTCGCAAACACCCGCTACTGTCTTACAATTCTACAGACAAGAGTGTCAGCCTACAACATGTAGTATTATCGCATAACTCACAAACACCCGCTACTGTCTTACAATTCTACAGACAAGAGTGTCAGCCTACAACATGTAGTATCATCGCATAACTCGCAAACACCCGCTAATGTATTACAATTCTACAGACAAGAGTGTCAGCCTACAACCTTTAGTATCATTGCATAACTCGCAAACACCCGCTACTGTCTTGGACCACACATGGGTTAGTTCTAGATTACTTTTGAAACACACAGACATTGACTTCTTCAAAGGTGCGATCCTCTTTAACGTGAGAACTTTTCCCCAGATGCCAACTTCTACAGACATGCCAGCCTCTTTATCTGTGTAAGTGTGGCCCACACAGTATTGGAATGAATTTTTGTCTTTGGGTTTAGACGAGCTGCCCCACCCCCGCCGTAACTTTCTAGGGCAGGGTGTCTTAGCCTTTATATCATTTGTCTGGGAGGGATGGCACAAGGTTCCGGCACCACTGCTTCGGTACTCAGTTAAAAGCTGCCAAGCGTACACACTCCCTTGAGTACACATTAAAGTCTCAGACGCTTTCTCATTGCTTCAAATTGATGCAATGGTTGTTTATTCACACCGTCTACACCAGGAAAATCTGTCAACAAAAAGTTTTCCTGTCAGCTCAAAAAATGTCATCTTCGTTTGTCAGGGTTTTTTCTGTCAGGTTATGAGATTACAATTAAAAAAAATTACATATTCAATTCTGTTATTTGTTTCTCCCATACTTCACGGACTAGGGTAGAATTAAAATAATCAAACATCCAAGATTGGGTTTTTGTTGAGACGTTGCACGGTGCCATGACAACTTGTTGTGTTTGCCGATTTACATCCATGCAGTACTTTGTTACGAAATTAACAATGCGGCCTGTCTTTTGGTCCCATACAAACTGTTGGTTTGGTACTTGCTCATAATCAAAGCAGCCAGTCATAAAGATACCTACTAAGTTGGCACGTGTAAAACATTTGTTCGATAATTGAATGTGCTGCCGCCAATCATAAATGTAATAGTTATTGTCAGATTGCAGACAACTGCCCAGAAGTAGCGAGCCACTTGGATCTTTGAAAACGCAAGCGGACTTATTATAAATACTTCTCAGCAGACCCCACGCTTTATTTGGTGGTTCAATTGGTGGATATATTTTCAGAAGATCGGGGGCCACTTCTGTTAGGTACCATTTAAAGGATTTACAGTTGAGTCTCTTTCTGATAGCAATCTGCTCTGTTAGATTGCCTGGATCGAGCTTGCGCATGATAGGCCTTCTCTGGAACACATACTCGATATATTCGTCCATCCAAACTTTTGCCACACGTAACAAGTTTTTGGCCGCCAAGTGATCTTTGGTTACTTCCATAACATAGGGGAGAGGTCTAAACAAATGAGCCACGCGGGCACACGGAGAATCTACTACACTCCCTCCACACATCCAAGACTTAAAGCTGATTTCATACTGTTCACCTCCCCAAACCTCCAGTCCAGGGTCATATCTTCCTATCTCCTCCCACCACCTACGACTGATGGCAAAAGCAGCACCTAACATGGCGGGTACTGGGTGAGGTACGCTTTCGTCTTTCTGAAAGACCGGCAACCGTCGATATACCATATTCCAGCTAAAGGCCCCGCGTTCTCTATGTAGACTTGGTCGAATTTTCATGTTCAGATTCTCTATAGTATCCACGAACGGACACACAATTTTCCTGTAATCCAAAACGATTGGCTCTATCAGAGGAGGAAGATAGTTGTAGTTAACTTCCACATGAGCATCGAGAAATACAAGTATGTCTCCAGTGGTGGCGTTAGCTCCGATAATTCTGGTTCTGATAAGGCCTTGCCTTCTGGTGTTTCTAACAATTCTAACTATGGAAAAGTGCTGTTGTATGTACATCTCAAGGGGCTCTTTGAGTTCTTCATCTGTACTAAGATCATCCACAAGAACGATCTCTTTGAGAAGATGTTTTGGAGATCTGTTGATGATACTGTGAATCGATCTGAGTATAGTTGAGTTCTTCTCGTTGTGGAAGCTCAGAATGATGCTAACACTTGCTGGTGGAATGTTTTTTAAATATTTTTTAGTTTTACACACTTCCGTTCTTGTATCTCCGATTGATCGCTCAAGAGAAATGTGATCGCTTGCAAAAGCGTTGAATTTGTATTGTTTATACAATTTCTCAGATAATATCTTTTCATCTGCTGATAAGGTCTTGTTGAATTCTGTCCCCTGTTCACCTAATCCACGACGTTTTGCGTCTTTAGCCATAAGTTCGTAGTCATTCCAATCCACGTATTCTAGTGTATGGTTGACTACCGTTTCCGGTTCTGTAACAGTGTATATAGAACTTTTCTTCAGTGTATCCTCACGAGATCTGATTGTATTGGATACGAGTGGTGGGATTTTCACGATCTCGGCTGCTTCACTACGAAGAAGTCTGTGAAGTCTCTGTTGATAGACGAGTAGAGATGTAGTTAATGCTTGCAGATTCAAGTAATCAGCTAAGAAAAAGAAAAAAATTACAACTTTAAAGTTAAACGAAATGGCTTTACTTCACGATAGATATAGATTTCAAATTGATCGCACATACTCTATTATAGATTTAGACCACTGGGAATTACCCCTACCCTCACTTACTACAGCCACGCTCGTATGTGCATTTGTTTGAACTTTTTAAATAATTACAGAAGTATTGGTGTATCTATATGCCGTAAAACACATATTACATGATTTGTGTAGCACCTTTAAACAAGACAAGTCCCTTGAGCCGCCGCCCCAAGAACGTTTCGAGAGGCTTAGCACCGCCTCCCCACACCTTTTCCCGTTTTTTGTTTTGGAAATGGTTTGCATCAGTGTTCTTCAACTAGTGAGCATTGGCTGCAATAAGGTTGAGGAAAACATTGGTTTACAAGACTGAGGCCCGCTCGGAGGACACTGTGACCTGAAGCGATAACGGTCTGAGATACTGGTTCTAGGCCAGCCGCTTTACGGTGAGCGTTAACTACCCCCCTCCCCACCCCAAAACTGTTTTCTAGATGTGGAGAGGGGGCTTAAGTGTTCTTTAATTGCGAAACAATAAATATAATAACAATGACATAAACAATAATTAATATAATTAATTGTTAATAATATTGCACAGGTAAACAAGGCTTAATCACCTTTCCTTCCCGCTCCTAGAAAATTATTAGCCTGGGTGGGGGTTATAGTGCTAAAGTGTTGCTTAATTGTTCAAAAATAATAATAATAACTAGTGTTATAATCTTCTGAGTGGCAAGAAATAAATAACAAACAGAAGAAGATCGATTAAACAGCTCGTGATGATTCGGCTTCCATAAAATCTGGCCAAGTTTAAAAAAAAACGAATTCTTGGCAATATAAACAGTAAAGTAAAGGATCCTTGTGCTGGTCTTCAGGTGTGTAGGGCATACAGGGATAGACATATCTTTTATAGACCATTGGATACTTGGCGGCTGATACTTCACGCCAGATTCTTGGTAATGAAATAAGGAATAATTTACTTTGCCGTAGCGTTGCAAGCAGAGACACCACAGTGCATATTTCCTCCCACCTTGCTAAGTTTCTTCACATCTTCACTTCTGTATCGGATTTCAACAGTGCAGAGTACGTTTGCTACTGTTCCTGGCTACTTAATCAAATTAGTGTTTGGTGTCCTTCGTTGCTTTCTTAAATTAAAGCTGTGAAATGGGTGATCAATGAATAAGGCTTGCAATAATAGTAGGAGAAGCTGCGCGCTATAAATCTACTGGAGACTGGGGTAAAGGCAAAAACTATTGTTCGGAGTTAGGAGTCTTGAAAACAAATCAAACAGATATTGAAAACTGAAGTGTTGCCCAATCTAGCGGGGATAAAAAATAAGTGAGAAAGATGATGAAAGGTAAACATTAGGAATTTGAGAAAGCTTTTTTTTTTCTTGCATGAACACTTCGGAGGAAAAGACTTGCTTGTCAGTGGCCCAATATTATATTACAGGAGGGGAAAAAAAGCATCTCAATCGACGTAATAAATTAAAGGAGAGGATTCAGAATCTACTGCCCGTGAGAGACAGATGGTTAGATTGGTGGAAAAAACGATTCACTACTCGCCACCTTACCGTAAGTTGGCAGACTTGATCTGTTGATACACAGCAGTGTTTGTGGGCACTACCGCCCCCAGGGGCGCTGGGACGGTCCAGGGGGCGGTAGTAGCCTCGATAACATGGGGGGGGGGGGGGGGTGGAGGGAGGGGGCTGAGACGCTCCAAGGGGGTGATAGCAGCTTCAATCTCAGTTGAGGGTCATTAATTGAAAATAAAAAACACACACACACACACACAGAGAGAGAGAGAGAGAGAGAGAGAGAGAGAGAGAGAAAGAGAGAGAGAGAGAGAGAGAGAGAGAGAGAAAGAGGGAGATAAAGCATTTTGCTAAGCTATTCGTAGCTTTCTTGGTGTAGTGTAACGGATTAAAATCACAATCATTGCCTAATTATCATTATCATCAACAACAACAACAACAAGACTCGCTGTAGTTTAAAAAAAAATCTAGTCTACACTGGAGACTTTTATGGAATAAAAAACCTTAACCTCATGGGTTAATGCAGGGACAACAAACGTGTGAGACCTATACAAGGTTCAAAATATGGGCTTCGAATAACAGCATCAACATGTGCTGACTATCATGTGCCAGTCAGAAGCTTGATCGTAACATCTTTTCCTCTGACGTGTTAAAAAAAAAAACAACAACCAACAACGTGAATTTAAATGCTGAATAAAGTATTTTATAGACGGTAAGCAAGTTTTTCTCAATCTGTTTACATCCACGGCCCACCTGGTATCTAATCGAGCACAGAAACAAAAACAAATGTACAAGAGGTTTGTTTGCTGAGTCCGATGTCACAAAATTAACATTTTTGGCTAATGCAACAACTGCTGCTGTAACACCTGCTGCTGCAACATTTGCTGCTGTTTGGAGCAATGTGGCACTGTAGCAATATCCATTTGATTTCTCTTTCGGCTTTTTTTAAGGCTGTGTCCATCACAGGGGACATAGATGGCAAACTTATTGTTGATGAATCAGCAACTGCGATCGTTCAGATATATTTATTACATTATCGTTTGACTGACCACCGAGGTGGGATAGTGGAAGTTTGCTTTCATTAGGAAATTCTACACAAGCGTCTGTTCGATTCTTTGTTCCAAGACAAGCTCATAGTGTTTAATATTTCGGGTACTAAAAGTCAGTTGATCCTATTGGAGATACTGTATTGGAGGAGCAGAAGTGTATATTGAGCATCCAAACAACATCAGATATACTGCCAAAATACCTACATGAAAGTACTGTCCCAACTATGAGGCAGAAGTTCAAGCCATCAAAATAGCAGCAGAAAAACTTAAATATTTGTCATATACCCGTGGTATTTCTGACAGATGCAAGAGCGGTGCCTCAGGTATTCCAGTATAAAATAACTACATAATATACGAACACTACTATTCAAACTAGGCAGCTGGTGTAAGGTAACTATGCAATAGATACCATCCCACTGTGGAGTTTCCGGAAATGAAAAATCTGATAAACTAGCTAAGAAAGGTGAAAATGAAGAACAACCTGACGTACAAGTCTCTTATAAGCAAATGAAGAGACTAATCAAATCAATCAGAATGCCGACACATATCGATTACTATTTCTTGGACAGACCAGAGCAAGTTATTTTTCTACGCCTTAGAACAGGACACAATCGACTTCGCAGCCACAGGTACACACAATTTAAAATCGTCGAATCAGCTATGTGCACATGTGAAATGGCACCTGAGACAACAGATCATGTCCTCCAAGACTGTCCAAAATACAACATATCAAGGCAACACTTTTGGCCAACAGAAACATTGGTGCAAGTAAAACTTAACGGCTCGCTGAGTGAATTACAAAAGACAGTGAAGTTCATACTAGAGACAACATAGCAGATATAGATAATTTATTTTAAGCGAACGAAAGAAGGAGAAGAAGAAGAAGAAGAAGAAGAAGAAGAAGAAGAAGAAGAAGAAGAAGAAGAAGAAGAAGAAGAAGAAGAAGAAGAAGAAGAAGAAGAAAAAGAAGAAGAAGAAGAAAAAGAAGAAGAAGAAGAAGAAGAAGAAGAAGAAGAAGAAGAAGAACAAGAACAAGAACAAGAACAAGAACAAGAACAAGAACAAGAAAAAGAAGAATTGGAGATTTATTAGGTTTTGTAATGTTATTACAATCGACGTCACTTTACATTGGAATCCTATGCTCAGTCCTCCGACGCAACAGCCACTCCAAGATGCTTCTACTAGTTGTTCCCATGAGAGGTTTGTTCTGCTGCCCATGCTAGTGCTCTGGGAGCTGCGGCTACCTAAATGTTTGTGCTTGACGTAGTGCTAGGTAAGCGCTGCTGTCCTCTTGTATTGTTTTCCCCATCCTTTGTGTTGTGTTTGCCCATGCTAAGCTTGATCTGCGCTTCACATCTGCGTAAATGATAATCTCTTCTTAGCGTGATTGCTGATCTGTCAGAGCCCTTACCTATGAAGTAGAATCTACACTCAGTAAATAAAGCTTTGAATCAAATATTTTTAGATGTACTGCATTGCCACTTTCTTATAAGTTCAGCAGCAATTCCAGCAGCATCAGGTACTTTACTGGTATAAAAATTTTTTTTTTTAGAACTGTGTTATAAGATACAGTATTATCTTCACAGTTAGGCTCTCCAGTATGTGGTTCACATATAAGTACCTCTTCCTGTGGCTAAGTATTTAGTGGAGTTTCACAAATTTCACACCAAAATTTCCTCGTAACAAGATATTTTTGTGCGACAATATTAGACTATAATACCTCTCTAATCCTCTGGCTAGGCACATTCCCCCACTGAAGCACTTCTAAATAGTCCTAAATGTATTTATCTTTAACACACATTTTACTAGCATAATCAAAGATCCCAGGTTATCACTGTTTAGTTAATCACTTTTTTGGAATTTGATGTATGTTAATACTGTGTCCATTTTTGCACAGGAACGTATGTTTGTGTTGTTTGCTATTTTGTGAGCCTAAAATGGCCAGATTATATAATGATTTTACATCAGCCTCACGAACCAGTAAAAACTGCCCACTCCTGGTTTATTTGTTTGCTGTTTGTTGAGGATGATTTTTGGGGAATCATAATAAAACTACGTTGAATAAACTCACATTTTGAAGAAATAATACACAAAAATGTAAAGAAAGTAATTCAAATTATATAACAATATTTTTTTTTCTCATCCTACATATAGTTTGATGTGCGCGATGATGGTTAACAATATGTATGTAAGGGGAAATAAAATCTGTTATATCTTGTGACTCATCATGTAGTTTGTCCTTTGCAGATGGTAGTTCTCATGACAGCACCACTGAAGAGCTTGAGTGCGGAAGAATTACTGACAAGAAGAAGCAGTTGGATGGATGTGTGGAACATTATGTGGAGCTGTACTCAGATGACTACTCACCATAACTTTTCAATATATACGCAGAAAATATAATGAGAAATGTCAAAAATGACCAGACTTGAGACAGTTATTATTCGCTCAAAAATTGGGGGACAAACATTTAAGAAAGGTATTTGATTGGTAGGTTCCGGTGTGTGTACGTCATTCCTATAAATAAACAGAGAGGGGAACCATTTGAGGCCGTTAAATATTATGAATTAATCAAGTAACAGAAAGAATTGTGAACGGCACTCATAGAAAGAAATAGAAAGATAGAAGAACACACTAGACAACATAAAAATCGAAAGCCGGGAATTGAACCTGTCACCTCCAGACGGAACCTACCAATCAAATACGTTTCTTAAATGTTTGTGTATTCTAGACAAGGCAATAAGGTCTTCTGTGTTCGTAAATTGTTGCTGTGATTGTTATTCGACATTTGCCTCGTCAACATACATTTCTGTAACCTATGGTGCCATTTCAATGGGTTGAAATGAAGTCTGTCCGTATTCCATAGTCGTGGATTTCAAGCTGTACGATAGACATGGCCAATGAGACACCTTTTTGGGGGGGGGGGGGGGTGCCGAGTTGACCATGTATCTTAGTGCACTTGTATTCATGGCGAGGCGCAGACGCCGTCTGGAGGTGACAGGTTCAATTCCCGGCACGGTAACTATAGCTTTCGATTTTTATGTTGTCTAGTGTGTTCTTCTATCTTTCTACTTCTTTCTATGAGTGCCGTTCACAATACTTTCTGTTACTTGATTAATTCGGATTATGCCTGTAAAAAATGCCCACTCCTGGTCTTTTTGTTTGCTGTATCTTGATGATGATTTTGGTGAAATATTTTAAATAAGTACAAATACTTTGAACAAACACTAATCTCCTATATCTCTTGACTCATAATGCAGATGGTAGTTCTCAGGACGGCATATAGACGCTTGCCAGCTTCCTCCGTACATAAAATAGGACGTATACAAAACATGACGTTTACCAAACATGACGTACACCACATAGGACGTATACCAAACAGGACGTACACTAAACAGGACTATACCAAACAGGACGTGTACCAACCAGGACGCATACCAAACAGAACGGATACTCAACAGGACGTATACCAAACAGGACGTATACCAAACAAGACGTATACCAAACAGGACGTTTATCAAACAGGCGTATATGAAACGAATTTTCACATAAGACATAAAGAGACAATGATCAATCCCTTTTCCATGAACAAAAAAAAAAAAAAAAAAATGTATTCTATTTTTATTGGTATTGTATACCACAGGGTTGTATTCAATAATGTAAACACTGCCTAATGCTAAAATAATTAATTACTAAAGCAATTAAATGAAACCACCATGTGAGTTCCGGGGTCCTATTATAGGGACAACAAGAATAGACCCACTGCCTACCCAAAAGCATGTCGTAAAAGTCGACTAATTTAGAGCTTCCTTCAAAGTCGGAGTGCATCTGCATGAGAGGCAAGGAACCAACAGCCTGCACACAAATGCGTCAGATTTGTCAAACGGATGCATGCGCAACACTCAGGTTCTGAAACAGGAGTGCATTCCATAAGTGGACGAACAACCAGAACTTTTCACCAGAGTTTACAGCTGGTGAACGCAAAGCAGAAGACGAAGAATTAAATGAAATAATTGATAATTCTATCCCACTTTATTTTGCTGAGAATAGCAGCTAGGATGCTGCTGAGAGGGGGATCCAGGCGTTATTGTTTGGATGAAGCTTCCGTGTTGGTTCAGGGCCCTTATTGGGGAAGGGGTGGGGGACAGAATAAGATAACCCACTGCCTCCCCACCAAGCCTGTCGTAGGAGTCGGCTAACTGTGTACATATCCATCAACACTTAAATGTATGTAGTACTTGAATCTACCTATAGAGAAAACTAATAAAATTAAATTATTCCTTAAAAAAAAAAAAAAAAAAAAGTAATGAGTGATCACATCTGTAGATCTGCACGGTGTTTCTCCCAAGCCTCATCAACTAGTGTAGAATTGAAATGATCGAAGCCCCAGGATTGGGTTATCCTTGAGACGTCGCATGGCGCCATAACAACCTGTAGTGTTGGCAGATTGATATCCATACAATACTTCGACGTGAGGTTAACAATACGGCCCGTTTTTGGGTCCCACACAAACTGTTTGTCTGGCACTTTCTCGTAAAATAAACAATTAGATATCAAATAGGAAATACACTAAATCAGG
>CAJHNH020005351.1:0-20000 GCA_905116865.2 Candidula unifasciata
CCCCCCCCTGCCCTAGATCAGACGGGGAAAATGTCAAATGGCCCGGGAAAACGGAACACCCCCGCCCGACACAAAGGGGAACCAGAACCCAAAAAAATTAAGAAAGCAGGTTTGCAAGGCATACCTTTCCACCAAAAAAAAAAAAAAAAAGTACTCTGGTAAGGATTTTATTGATCGTCCAATTTACGCCGGTATTTTAAGCCCATTTAAATTTTTTTTTTTTTCGAAAATTTCGGGACTGGAAAAAATTTTGCATGCTTTGGGGAGGGAAAAGTCGGGGCCGGCAGTTTGACGGCCAAAAAACTTTAGTTTTTAACGGGGGCTTTTTACGCAAAGGGGCCCACACTTTTTAAAACAGAACAGAATTTAAAACCAGCCCTTTTCCACGCCAGGCAAAAGGGGGAAAGGGGTAGACCATTTTTTTAAACCCAAATTTCGCACAAGATAGGTGGGGTCAGCTACCCGAAAAAACATTTAGGGGCGACCACGGGATTGCAGAAAGCGACAGAACAGAACATACACATAGTTAAATCCTTTACCAAATTATATTTCATAGTCTTGGATATTTTTAATGCCTCAAATGTGTTTATGGTTAATGGGAAAATATGAAGATGGGACATTATGAATGAATATTATCTATATAGGATGCGATATGGAACACTGTACCGGTGTTATGAGAGGGTCAGATCCCTATAGGATAGTGGCTGTCAACCTTCCTAATGCCGAGACCCTTTAATACAGTTCCCCATGTTGTGGTGACCCGCAAGCATACAATTATTTTCGTCGTTACTTCACAACGTCAGTGTTTATATGTTTCCCGATGGTCTCTGGCGACCACTGTGAAATAATCTTTCGAGCCACAAAACGGGTCGCGACACACAAGTTGAGAACCGCTGCTATAGGAAGCCGAACTTCTGTGAAATATTCATTTTCAGCTCTAGATACTAGGGCCATTCTATGTCTAGAGTACTACTTTTTATAGAAGTATAGGTGGGTAGGGGAGGTAAAGGAGGAGAATCTTGAGGCTGAGAAGTTAGGGCCCTGTGGCTAGTCCATTTAGGCTCATCCATGTGAAGATTCGACACCAGAGCCTTCAGCGCGTTAGCTCAGTCTCCCTCAACGGTCAGTGAGGAGACTTGCCTATCCTCCGATATACGGTCCCAAATTATCGAGGCTAAGAAAATACCCTAACAGGGTAAATTGCGGGGACCTCTTTCTGGCGACTATACTGTATACCGCGCAAAAGCTTCCGCCGAGTTAAAGTCACTGCCGAGAGTTTCCCCCGCGGCGCGAAGGGGGCTAAATTAGATGGCTGGGACTCACGAGCAGCAGCTGCCGCATCTCCTGCAGCTTCCTCCATTCTATTTGCCATCTAGTTTAGCCCCACGCCGCGCGTAGTGGTGCGCGGGATACTCTCGGCATATGACTGAGGCCCTGTTAGGGTATTTTTTTTGGCCTGGATAATTTGGGACCGTTATTCGGAGGATAGACGGAGACTCTATACCATTTGTCATCTGATCGTCTTGCCTTTCCCTGTCTCAGGTAGATAAACACCCGGTGACACTAAATGCCACCCTTCGGATGAGGATCACCCGTAGAGAGATCTCAGAAACCCCGTTCAACCCATAGGCTGTGTTATATTAGGGCCCCATGCGACAACCAGCGTGGAACTTCGAAATAACGAAAATTTCTTCCCACATAGGGACAGAGCTCTTTAACTCGTATTTTACGTTAGTTTGGCCACTTTGTAATGACCAAAGAAAAAAGAAAACTTGTTCAGCCTGCCACGAGGGCTTGGTTATATTGGTGTCCTGGGTTCTTTGCGGTTTTGTTTCGATCTATTCTTACGACGTGGGTTCTCGTCTGATTTTACACTCCCCTGTTGCGACTTTTGCTTCTTCGGTCTTGGCTAGGTTCGGGTTTGTGCTGTCTTTGGAAGGTAAGCCAATATGCCCTAAAAAGGATAGCGAGGTTTTCCTGTTTCTTCAGTTTTTTGTACTGCTCCGGTAGCTTGTCTTTTACGATTCTCTAGTCGTCATTTTTGCGCCCCACATACAGCATCCATATTTGAGTACCGACTGAGTTGAGATTCACACCCACCAGGGCATCCACCAAGCGATAAACACCTGGTGACACAAAGTGCCACCATGTGAATCACATGGAAAGAGGTCCCAGAAACCCCGTTCAACCGTTAGGTTTTATTGGGACCCTCGACTACAACCGGGGTGGGTTTCAAAACAGGACGAAGGTAGTTAGGTAAATTGTACCCGACCAGGACATCACACAAAGCGATAAACACCCGGTGACACAAGGTGCCACCACGAGGATGAGGTTCACCCGTGGAGAGGTCACGAAAACACTGTTCAAACTATAGGCCATATTTATGGCCCAGCTATATTTAGGGTTCCCGGCTAAAGCCAGGTTGAGGCTTCGAAATAAAATAAAATTGCATCCCACAAGGGGACGACTTCTATTTCTAAAAACAGAGGGCCCTGACTGACTGACTTTCTACCCCACCAGGACTTCACACAAGCGATAAACACCTGATGACACAAAGTGCCACTATGTGGATGAGGATCATCGTGGAGAGGTCACAGAAAACGCGTTCAGCCAATTAGCCATATTTATCATCATCAACATCAGTTCTTGTTATGCCTAGTGGCTTCAGAGAGGACTTTCCATGTTCTCCTGTCTTGCGCAATCTTCAGTGTAGTTTTCCATGTCAAAGATGCCGCACTCAGGTCTCTTTCCATCGTTCATCTTTATGTTGTTTTTGGACGCCCCTGTTTTCTTTTTCCCTCTGGTGTCCATGTGAGAGCTGTTTTGGCGAGTATTCCAGGATTCATTCTCATAACGTGGCCAAGCCATTTCCGTCTTCTCTTGGTTATCATACTGTCTAAAGTTTCTTGGTTTGTGACTTGAAGTAGTTTAGTGTTTGAGATTGTATCTGTTTCATATTTATGGCCTAGCTAAATTGCGGCTCCTGGCAAGAGCCAAGGTGGGGCGTCAAATAACGAAAAAAGTCATCCTAAAAGGACGGCAAATAATAATTAACGATAACATAACAGAGGGCCCATGCCTCTGACTGACTTTTTACCCTATTAGGGCATCACACAAGCGATAAACACCTGATGACACAAAGTGCCACCATGTGGATGAGGATCGCCGTGGAGATGTCCCAGAAACCCCGTTTAGACTATTGGCCATATTTACGGCCTGCCTATATTGCGGTCCCTGGCAAAAACCAGGGTGGGGCTATAAATAACCAAAAAAAATGTCATCCCAAAAAGGACGAAACCCCTATTGTTAGGTGATAACAAACGATAATACCGGAGACTGCCCACGCCTCCATTAATAAAACCGTATATTTATTTATATTTTTTTACCTTCCTTTCGCAGAAAATTAATCTTCTTTCATTTCAAAGCGGAAATGAACACAACCCGCCACTTTTTCATCCATTGAGGTTAGGATTTCCCATTTCTAGTTTAGTCTTCCCGTAAACTGTATGCAGGCGTGCTCCTTCCTTCCAACAAGGTTCAATTTACTGCCAATACAGCGGAAAACATATCACTGCAACAATTACTTCCCTTGTTGACATTACTATATAGAATTAGCTCCCCTAGTATTCAGGGGCGTAAACGATGGAAACTATGTATGGGCTCCCTTTATCAGATAAAACATGATAATCTTGTATTATCTTCGGATTCTGCCCGGGCTATCTGCCGTGCACCTGGTCAATCGCACGTGATGTTCGTGCCAGGTACAAAGGTATGGTTAAATGGAAATGGCGGATTTTTCTCCTTGACTGCAGTACTAGAATACAGCATCTCTTGTTTCGATGCTGCCTCTGGGCGTTTGTTGTTTAGGCATGGGAGGCGGGGTAGGTAGGAAGTTGTGGATAGTATGGGGTATTGCTGCAGGGAGGTTTGGACCAGTGTGCGTGGACTGGGTTCTGTGCTTGGACTTTGTCATCAAGTTGGCATGTCTCGAAAGTTAGTTTGGGTCATATTAGATTTGAAATCAAAGAGATATATTAGAGACAAAATGAGACATTTGCCGAAGCTGTTGAAAACTATCATTTCTCCTTTATGTATCAATGATTAGGGCAGAGCCGTTTAAACAACATTAAGGGTCTCTGGGCAAACTAGTGTGCTTGCGCCCTTGCGACAACGCCTTCATCATCATCATGTGCTCTGCCAACTGGCGTAGGCGCTCATGCGTCTCCACAGATCACGATCCCTGGTTGCCTGGAACAGCTCTCTTGATGATATCCCTCCATGCCATCGTTTCAGCCCATCCAGCATCATCTCTCTTGGTCTGCCTCTACCCCTTTTTTCACTGATCTTTCCAGTTGTCACGATGTTCTCCAATGTCTCTCTTCTCATTATGTGGCCAAAGAAAAGTGTTTGTCTCTTTCTTATTGTTGTATTCAGAGATCTACTTTCATTAACTTCTTTCAAGCAATCGTTGTTAGTAACTCTTGCCGTCCAAGGTGACACCCGCTTGCATGAATAAAATGTTTATTAATGACAAGTCACACAAATTATTACCCATATAATGCAGAGTATTATGTGTAACACAGCGATAAAGACCAGTCAAATATGTTTCTTAAATGTTCGTTGTATTCTAGACACAGCGTTACGGTCCGATATGTTTGTAATTGTTGTTGTGTTTATTATTCGACATATGCTTGGTTTATTTACATTTCTTTGGCAAATGGTTTGAGATGTTTCCTGTCCGTTTTTCATGGTTGTGGATTTTAAATTGTACGATAGACATGGTCAATAAAGATATTTGTTTTTTGAAGGGGTGCCTAGTTGGTGATGCATCTTAGTACACTTGTTTCTGTAGCGTGGCACACTCGCCATTTTGAAGTGATAGGTTCGATTCCCGGCACGGTAACTATAGCTGTCGATTTTTATGTTGTCTACTGTGTCCTTTAGCTGACTACTTTTTTTTTTACGAGAGTCCCTGAATACATTCTCTGTTTGTTTATCACACACACACACACACACACACACACACACACACACAACACACACACACACACACACACACACACACATATTTCTACGGCCGCAAGGGTTCGTCTCTTGTTTATTTATGTGTATTACAGATTGTTAGCTCCCTGTGTGTGTTCTGGGGCCCTAATTATAGGGAAAACAAGAATAGACCCACTGCCTACTCAAAAGTATGTCGTAAGAGTCGAATAATTGGGAGCTTCTCTCGAAGTCGGAGTACATTTGTCTGAGAGGCAAGGGACTAGCAGTCTGTATACAAATGAGTCCGATCTGTAAAACGGATGCACACGCAACACAGAAGTTCTGGAATAGGATTGTAGTCCAGAAGTGGACGAACAACCTTAACTTTCCGCCACAGTTGACAGCTCCCAGACAAGACCCGAGCGGGTCTATGCGTCAAAACGGTACTGTTTATAGGATTGGGGTTTGTACGTACGTACATACGTGCTTAAATATACAACACGCGATATCAGCGGCATTGCGGACAACACCCCCCCCCCCCCCTTGTGCTAAGGTAATTCAGGAGCTACCAATCAAAAGTTAGCTAGCTTGTATATGACTGGGCCCTGGGTAGTCTTTGATACTAATATGGACACCTAGTCACCCCTTTGGTGAAAGCAATTTTTCGTTTTTTGAAGCCCTTCTCTGGCTTTTGCCAGTTGCCGCAATATAGCCCGACCATAAATATGGTCTGATGGCAGAACGCGGTTTCTGGAACCTCTCCACGGGTGATCCTTATCCACATGGTGGCACTTTGTGTCATCGGGTGTTTATCTCTTGTCTTATGTCCTGGTGGGGTAAAAGAAGATAAATAGTCTTTGATACTATTATACTGAGGATGTTTTTCTCTCAAACGTCTCCAGTTTCTAGCGTGCTGCATTCGACCTCTTGCAAACTGCGACAGTCCGTTTGCTATAGATAGCATTGCATGTTGTGTTATACACAGTAAGCATGCACAGAACTGCTTGAGAAGAACAAATTACCATAGCCTCAGGTTCATCTTTCGTATTTATCATTTGCGATATCCGTATGTCTAGTCATTAAGGTACTCATCCATTTGTAAACAAACATATTAGACGTCTACCAGTGTGGGTGTAATATATGTTTACTCGCGATTATTTCCCTTTCCTTGCCGGAAGTTTGTCAGTAATTACGGAATTACGAGTAAAAAATTATTAAACAGGAAATCTCTTAAAGATATTAATGTGCTGGTTTATTTTTGTTAAAGTAAAAGTACAGAACTCATTCACATCATTTGCACAAGTAATGCATGCTGCTAAATCTTTGTATACCAGTGGGTATAGACAGACAGGCAGGCAGACAGAATCTGTCTGTCTGTCTGAATGTCTGTCTGTCTTTGTGTCTGTCTTTGTGTCTGTCTGTCTGTCTGTCTGTCTGTCTGTCTGTCTGTCTGTCTGTCTGTCTGTCTGTCTGTCTGTCTGTCTGTCTGTCTGTCTGTCTGTCTGTCTGTCTGTCTGTCTGTCTGTCTGTCTGTCTGCCTGCCTGTCTGTCTGCCTGCCTGTCTGTCTGTCTGTCTGTCTGTCTGTCTGTCTGTCTGTCTGTCTGTCTGTCTGTCTGTCTGTCTGTCTGTCTGTCTGTCTGTCTGTCTGTCTGTCTGTCTGTCTGTCTGTCTGTCTGTCTGCCTGCCTGTCTGCCTGCCTGCCTGCCTGCCTGCCTGTCTGTCTGTCTGTCTGTCTGTCTGTCTGTCTGTCTGTCTGTCTGTCTGTCTGTCTGTCTGTCTGTCTTTAAATCAAAATATTGATATTTTTATTGTGCTCAAGGTATTTATTAATGCTGACAGATGCAAAATCCGTACTTAAAGCACTCCAGTCTAGGAAACTACCAGAATTGCAAACACTGCTGACACAATATAGCCTTCAGCAAAGAGTTGTAATGCAGTGGATACCATCATATTGTGGAGTGCCTGGAAATGAGAAAGCTGATCAACTGGCAGGGTAGGGTGCGACAAAATTGCAGCCCAATGTACCAGTCACATACCACCAAAAGAAAAGAATCATTAAATCGATCAGGAAACCACCAGCCCCAGCACAAGACAACTATTTTATTATGGACAGACCAGAACAAGTCATTATCCTTCGCCTCAAAACAGGACACAACCGATTACTTAACCAAATTTACACAAAATTCAAGATAGGCGTATCAGCCATGTGCACCTGCGGAAAGGTGCCCCAGACAGCAGATCATGTACTTCAAGACTGCACCGATTTTGACACATTAAGGAAACCTTTTGGCCAGAAAAAACAACAGTGGAACGTAAACTTTAAGGACCACTGAATGAACTAACAACGACAGTGAAATTTAAACAAGAGACAAAATTGCTGATATATACAACTTATACGTACGTATAAAAAAGAAGAAGCAGAAGATTGCACGATGTGCACTGGATGGCAAAACAATAATAATATAGCTGAAAAAATATGACATGTATAAACAGATACTTAAAAGAGAAGTTCGACGCGTTGTTGCGTTTGTTTAGGTGCACAATTTTAACAATATATTAACTGTTAATAACATGTTATTATTATTATTATTGTCGCTAAATGGAAAAAATATATATCCATAGTTGTACTAAAAGGAAATGTAGAAGCAAATACTTGAAAGAAAACTTTTTAGCATTGGGTTAGTTCGCGTCCTTTGGATATTTTCTCCAGGTCATGCTGGTGGTTTGGAAAACGGGCAGGCAGATAAACTGGCCGGTTCTGAACCAATTGCTGGTGAATTAATGTATGACAAGCTAGAATTTGTGAGGGCACCTTGGGAGCGAGTGAACAGTGCGGAGGCGGAGATAGATCATTACGGTCTAAGAAGAATGGCCCTGCGAGGAGTTAACAGGGGATCTGACTGACGCTCAACACTCAGGGGAAGGCAAGACGGATATACAATCAGACAGTTACTGGTGCCATCGGAATTGGAACTCTTCGCTTGCTGCTGAAGATGGAAACGGAGCACTTATGGGAGTTTCCTGAGTACCGTGATGTAGATTCTTAACTCAGCATTCTTTTAGGTATTGTTCTGTGTAGTAAAGGCTAAAGTCGAGAGGATCGACTTCAGTGCACCAGGTTTATCCCATATGGCTCGGTCTCTATTCGCAGAACGGCTAGCCGCCTCATCAAAGCACCGCGCAAAGCACGAACTCCATAGCTCCCCATGGACCTCTGTTGAAAATTGCACTTGTGAACTGAAGGTAGCAGCTGTGTAGCGAACCAACGACCTTCAGAGCGCGAAGCAAACGGCTTGTGTGTGTATGTGTAAAGGGGTCGGGTGGGGGGGGGGGGGGGAGTAGAGGCGTCTAAGCCCCTTCAAAAATTGTCTTTATTTTCGGGGCAGTGAGTTGTGCATGGGTCCTCAGGTTTCGGCGCCTTTTCTTCACACAAACATCAATATCGACGCTGTCACTAGCTCTCTCTCTCGCTCCATCTCTCCCTCTCTCTCTCTCTCTCGCTCCTTTCCCCCGCTCTCTCTCTCTCTCGCTCTCTCCCTCTCTCTACTTGTGACTCTTCTAAACTGTTAGGATGCCCGGCTCTCTAGCGTAGTTGGCTAAACCGTATTGCGCGGTGACCGGGTGACGAACTCCTTGTGGCCCGGGTTCACGCCCGGGGGTAGGCAGAAAAGTCACATTTCTCCCAGATTTACGGTATCTTTCATAGAATCAAGGCTGAAAGGTTGCGATATCCATAATACCGAGCCTAGGGTTAACAACTCATGGCTTCTGGATACTAAAACAAACAAACAAACAAACAAACAAACTGTTACCATTATTGTCATAAACAAGTCCGACTGACAAGGTAGTGTTGGTGTTGTAGGAAGGGAGCTGCGTGATCTCGAGTCATGGTGTCCGCCTCGAGTGCTAGAGGTTCCGGGTTCAATCCCCGATAAGGGGTGGGATTTTTTTCCTGTGGACTTAAACTTCTAGTAATTCCCTCTGGTCTCTGGGTAGTGAGATCGGACTCCCGTGTGTATTGTTGCGCAGGTAAAAAAAAAAAAAAACTAGACTAACGGCGCGGCCCGGGCAAAATTTACAGTTAAAAATTAAAATAATGTATTTTAGGATACTCGCCGGTGCTACAGAGCCTGTACAATGTGCTGAGCTTCTTCGGACTCAGACTAGAGTTAGAAGAAGAACGGAGCACTTAGGGGTTACTACCCGTGTGCCATGATGTTGATCCGTTGTTCAAACATTCAAACCTTCACATTTACTTGTGTCCCAGAATTAACAAGTCACATTTCTATACATGAAACTTTCATCTGACTCCGCTCTGACATGTCCGCTAAACGTACAGTATTCCGGCCTAATCTTATTGTTCAGTGTCGCGTTTAATCTTAGATTTAAATATTTGCCACCCATTCCTTGGACACCCGATTTGGCGGGGACGTAGGCAAGGCAGTAAATTAGGCTGGCGCTCACATGCTTTGGTACGCCGCACACAGGGGTGTATGCGTTTCGTAATCTGTTTCAGGTCTTTGTGAAGTCAGTCAGATCCCCGATTGCGATTAACTGAAATATTTTACCTTGATCCGGGCAGCCAGCTTTTTAAAAAAAGGGACAGGGGGGACCCGACCAGTGACTTTCTTGGATCCCCTAGAACTGGACCCATACGTAAACACACACACACACACACACACACACAGAGAGAAGGGGGGGGGGAGAGAAAGAGAGGGAGAGAGAGAGAGAGAGAGAGAAAGAAATACGCGAGTAAGCGAGCGAGAAAGAAATCTAAACTCACACATTCGGGACGAAAGAAACGACGAACACACTTAATTTGTATAGGGTTACGAATTGGACACGAAGGTCCTTTTAACATTCTGTTCTAGGAATTCAAGAAAGTCACCCGTCGGGTTCCCCCACCCCCTTACCCCCCACTTTAAAAAAACCACTATCTGCCCGGACAGGCAGGCAGGCAGATAGATATATATACACACAAACGTACACACCGTTAATATACTTTCCCCTTGCTCCAGTCCAAGAACATCAGTTGCAAGATTAGACATTGATCACTTCCTACAAACACGAAGAACTATAAAAGAAGCAAAAGGCTTTGTTTATTTTGACACTCAGTGTACGCTGTTGTGACTGTTGGCGTCTTCTCCGCCCATTTCCCAGACATACTGACCCCATTTTTCGCTCCACGCCCGCACGTTAGTGATATATAGGCTAGTACCTGTCCTAGTCATCGTCCTGAACCAAGTTTTTTTCACCAGGGACACAGATGAGTGTCATTTATTTTGTACAGTAGAGTCCTGTGTAATCACTTCATAGTTAGAGCCTATTTGTGTATGTGTACTGTGTTGTTCTTTATGCGCTGCTGAAGGCTAATCGCCGCAACTTCCTTTGTTTGTTTATTGTGATCGATTTTGTAAAGCTAACATAAACTATTTGTTCTTTCTTACCAACTGTTTCTCTTCCCTCTAATTTTCTGCCCTTTAAAAAAATGTGTTTGGTATCAGAGAGTTGCTTACTGTCTTAGTAATGATAATGGCTCGCAGGCAGCGCCACGACAGAGGGTGTCTATCTCAAACACAACTAACCCAAACCTCTTCTAATGTACACATCTTCTGTTTCTTCTGCCCTTCTAGCCCCCAATGGAGCATAGGCCCTCAACCACCTCACGCCAAGACGTTCTCTCCTTTGCTATCGCATGCAGATCTTCCCACGTCCTCCCCATCTTTCCAAATTCATTCTCCAGCTCCCTTCTCCACGTGTTTTTGGTCTTTCTTTTTTCCTTTGCTCTGTGGGTTCCAATGCAAAGACATTCTAGTTATATTGCTCTCCAACATACACACCAGTGTTTAATATAATTTACAACAAACGATCGACAGTTCGCCCCAGAGGTGGCTCGCTAACCCTGTCTAAACCGGTGGGAGTGTTTTACAATCGCCACTCACGCTTTGGCCTTCCAGCTGCTCCCACGCCTTACCCGGGTCCAAACCAACAGCCTCCAATCCAAGCTCTTTTCTACTTCTCTGTACCTTACACTGAGACTGTTGTGCTACTGCACGGCTCCGGATAGTGTGATCAGACAGACCAGGTGACTGCGCCGAGCCACACGGGTACTATGCCAACGAACTTAATCTCTACTTTTTCTTTCCTCAGAACCCCTTTTACCAGAAGTTCTTTTAAGGGTCCAGCCACTCTTTCACGGGGGTCGCCTAAGACCATCGCAAAACACATATTCACTGAAGTTATAAAGTAGCCACGAAAATAATTTTATGGTTTGGGGTCACCACAACATGAGGAACTGTATTAAAGGGTCGCCACAACATGAGGAACTTTATTAAAGGGTCGCTACAACACGAGGAACTGTATTAAAGGGTCGCCACAACATGAGGAACTGTATTAAAGGGTCGCTACAACACGAGGAACTGTATTAATGGGTCGCTACAACATGAGGAACTGTATTAATGGGTCGCTACAACATGAGGAACTGTACTAAAGGGTCGCCACAACACGAGGAACTGTATTAAAAGGTCGCCACAACATGAGGGAACTGTACTAAAGGGTCGCCACAACACGAGGAACTGCATTAAAGTGTCGCGGCATTCGGAAGGTTTAGAGCCACTTTCTTTCATGAACCACCTCCCTAAGACAAAGCTAGATACCCGAGTGAAAACAACTATCGCTAAACACACCGAGTTATCTCTATATAACACGAACGTTGCCGGGATGCCGGGTTCGATCCCAGCTGCGGGCCATGGGCCTTGCGTTAGTTTCGACAGTGATATCAAGAAAGCCGACCGTCCAAAAAGCAATGGCAAACTACTTGACGTAAATTTGACTAGAAAAAACCACACAACAGCCAGGGGCTGTTGGCGTTGGTTCTGCAACGTCCTGTAAAGGATACACAACTAACTTAAACGCAAACGTCACACTGCCTACTAAAGCTTAAATTATACTAACGTCCGACTAACTCCTTATCACAAACTACAACACTCTATCCATTAACCGTCGCTGCATTACTAATTTTAATCAATCACGGAAAAGCCTTGAAATCAGACGATTGCTAGGTATAAAGCCAGTCTTATAGGTCATCAAAGAACAACAAACGAAGTGGTTTGGACACCTAACAAGAATGCCCTGGTACTGTCTGCCACAGCGAGCCACAACTAAAACGATACAACGGGTATAGAACGAATGGAAGACCTCGGAAAATATGGAGTGATGGCATTAAGAACAGCTTTACAAAAACGAACATCTGTCTTAATAGTGCTCTTGACAGAGCTCATCAACGAACATAACATCTCAACATTACATCTCCCCCCGACACTTCGATGAGGTACAAGGTGAAAGAAAAGAAGAAGAAAAAGGAAAAACCTAGCAGTCAAACCTAGCCTGTCTGCCTGCCTGCCTGCCTGCCTGCCTGCCTGCCTGCCTGCCTGCCTGCCTGCCTGCCTGCCTGCCTGCCTGTCTGTCTGTCTGTCTGTCTGTCTGTCTGTCTGTCTGTCTGTCTGTCTGTCTGTCTGTCTGTCTGTCTGTCTGTCTGTCTGTCTGTCTGTCTGTCTGTCTGTCTGTCTGTCTCTCTCTCTCTCATCTCACACTTTCGCTTGTTTCACCTGATCTTTCTCATCATCTTCCTTTTACTTGATACTTTCATTCGCTTTACTTTGTCATCTATTTTTTACGTCCGCCCCCCCCCCTCTCTCTCTCTCTCTTTCACTCATCCGAATACTCGATATATTATATCTCTCTTATCTCATTACTTTCGACTAATCTTCTTGCAAGCCTTTCGTCCGCCCTTCCTCTCTCACTCACTCTCTCTACACCTCCTTGCCCCTTCCCTCGTCCCTTTTATCTCTTTCACGCTGACACTCTTTCTCTCCGAACCCGACCTCCCTCCATTCCTCGTACACCCCAACCATCCAACACTTTTCCTCCTTGTTCGCGTCTTAGCCGTTCTTCCCTGCGAAGCTCATTACTGTTGATATTGTTTTATTGCAACAAATCGCTTCAGAAACGGCCATCAATCATTCCTAAGCCGCGAGATACAAGTGGCTGCGAATCAACCTCCTACAACCAATCATCCTGCAGCCAGCACGTGCTGGGGAGGGATTTAGCCGCATAACTGACAGACGGCGAAAACCCTGGGAACGGAATCAGCGAATCAGTCGCAATCCTCAGCACAACAGATATTCAACTGCAAGAAACGGTAAAAAAAACAACAACAGGGGGACGGACTTAAAGAGTCGCTTACATTTCGAAGGGGAAATTGAATAGGATTCCGCGCCTCCCAATGGGGTGTTCCAAGCGAATAGAAGAAACAAGCTGAGACAGTGGTACTTTCAGATTTGATTCTTATGCGGATGTATTCATTGAACATCTTGAGTTCTTGGCTTTGTTGGCGTTTGTAAATGTTGGGAATAAAAAAAGACAGTGAATTGAAAAACCTGACGTGGTTGTGGTAGCTGAGCTCTCGCGTGGCTGTGTGTTTTACTTTCACTGGGAGCTTGTTGGGATAAGACGCTAGGTGTGTTTTTGATCTTATTTTTCTATTAATTTTAGCTAGTTTGAACTTGCAGTTTCCCGTTGTTGAAGTCATTCATAACACAATAAATCTGTGATCAGTTGATAGTTTGTTGTAAGGATATAATTGATCACAAAGCTGGTGATAATTTCTGTTCAGGACCGATAACAGATCCGCGAAAGGTATTTGTTTGGCTTTCTCAGACGTACTGCTAGACTGAAATCCCTACTGCAAATAGTTGCAGTCGGCTAATCAAAGCGGTGCTGTCGGCGTTTGCCTCAGATAAAAAGGGACACCGCCATCAAAGTTGTGTAATAAGATTATCAATACTGGTTATCGAGTGGAAGGGTTTGTGCCCCCCCCCCCCCCATGACTGACCCAGATTGTAGTTCAGGTTTCTAACGGGAGCTTCCGAGTTTCTAAGTCAGTGCCTGCAGTGTTAAATTCTGCAGTTTTGAGAAACTAGTCGTTACATTCCGAGAGCTTGGCGCGGTGTCACTATACAGTATATTTACAGTATTGTGTATTCTTTTATCAATTAGTCTTTTGTGTGTGATTCAAACTCGTCATTTACTTACTGGTACGTGTTTTATCTAGCCTATGCATTTTTATCAGAGAAAATAAATTCCACATTTATTTAATTGTGACAAAAGTGCAGATAATAATTTATTTGCAAGAATCTGTTTCAGTATTTGGTTTTAAGTGATTTCAGTGTGGTTAGGATTCGATATTCACTTTTGTGCGCGCGGTTTCATTAGTCTATATAATTTCATTAGAGCGTATAGATTCGATATTTCTTCTTCACGTGTGGGCTCCGGGGCCCTTTTATAGGGAAAACAAAAAATAGACCCCCGACCTACACAAATGCATGTCTAAGAGTCGACTAATTGGGTTCTTCCTTTGAAGTCGGAGTGCATCTGTCTGAGAAGCAAAGAACCAACAGTCTGCATAAAAATGAGTCAGATTTGTAAACCGGATGCACACGCAACACTCAGGTTTTGGAACAGGTCTGCAGTCCAAAAGTGGATGAACAAGAACTTTCCGCTAGAATTGACAGCTGGTGAAGGCGAAGAATAAAAATAAGAATAAGAAGAAGAAGAAAAAGAAGAAGAAGAAGAAGAAGAAGAAGAAAAAGAAGAAGAAGAAGAAAAAGAAGAAGAAGAAGTATATATTCTCTAATTACCATCATAATTGGTCGGAATGTAACCTTTTTGCAGTAATTTTTATGATTATTTATCTTTGATGATTATTACATTTTCCCAATATATGCTCTGTGCGGATTCGAACCCGTGACCTTTGGACCAGCAGGTATTTACAGCAGACTGCAGACATTAGTAGCAGACATTTAGCCCTCAAGATTGATTTCTTTTGGTGTGGTTCGCTGATTATCTTGTGGAATGTTTACTGTCGAAGTCGCGTTTCTGCATCCGTCTATATTATTCACCCATAAACTGGTTATAGGTTCTCGTTCTTCTGTGTTCATCTGAAGATGTAATTGCCTCCCTTTACAGCCTGGCTGCGATATTTGCGCCTTTTTGTCGACACATCCAACTTCTGCGGGGATCTGTTGACCGGGTTAGACTTTCCGGTGATTATAGGTTAAATATTTTTTTAATGAATTTTGTTTCTTTAAAACAAAAAATGGTGCTGGCACTCGCCATAATGTCTAAAATGGTGCCGGTACTGTCATTTGTAGTGTACAGCAAAGAAAAAATGCCGGAAGATTTCTATTAGTTAATCATTTAAATGTATTTCCAAGTTTAAGCCAACGAATCGCCCCACAGATGCTCTGTCGAGGAGAGGAAAGGCAGAAAGGGCGAGGGGGGGGGGGCGGGGTGGGGGGAAGAGGGGTATAATCTGTTTACATTAAAATATACAAATATTTAGCACTTAAGATTTTGTCCCCATTCATTATTAATAACAGGCATTGGTACTCTAAAAGATGAGTGCTTAGAAGGGCCGAATGTCAGACGGGCCTGCGTGCCCAATTTGTAAACCTTTGAAAATGAAATTTGTTCCTTCGTTCATCAGTTCGTACCCTTAGGTAGATTCGCATTTTTTAGTTTTCGCTACCCCCCATGTGTATTTTGGAGGCCCAATTAGGAACGGGAAAAAGGGTGGGGGGGGGGGGGGGGGGGTCAGGAGCAATAAGCTCACTGCCTCTAATAATTATGTTGTAAAACGCGACTGATTAGTAGTATGCTGAGATCACATGAGGTTTCACATAACGTAAAGCGGTTAACGTAGCCTAGCTGCAAACCACAACACAACTTGTCAACTCAGCCCTTTAAATGGTAAACGCAGACGAAGTGTTTGCAACGCGTTACTACCAGCATATACCCCAGAACTGCAAGTTATGGAGAGACATGGTCGTCTACGCCAGTCTACACGGCACTTGGGGGGGGGGGGGGGGGTGATAACAATTATTCACCAGAGCTTATAGATTTTGCATTTCTGTGATAGAGAGTGTGAAATGTATTCAGTTTCTTGTAACAATGAGTGATCATTTAGTATTCTTCTTGGCGTTAATCTGCTTTAATCTGACGGAAAGTTTTCCATCTTCGTCCATTTCTGGACTTTAGACTTGTTCCAGAACTGAGGTTTTCCTAACATATCTGTTTTCCAGATCTGGCTTATTTGTGTGTCGACAGTTGGCTCCTCTCAGGCAGGTACATTCCAACTTTACCCCCCCCCCCCCCCCCCCCCCCACCCCCCCCCCCCCCTCCCCCCCCCCCCCCCCCCCCGCTCAATGAGGCTGCGGATCCCACGCAGAGAATTCAATCTTCTTCGCGTAGACCGGCTGTGTAAACTCCGGTAGAAAGTTCTGGGCGGTCATCCACCTCTGGACTCTAGACTTGTTCCAGAACCTGATTGTTACGTGCACATCCGTTTCACATATTTGACTTAATTGTATACAAGTAGTTGGTTCCCTACCTCTCAGGCAGATTCACTTCAACTTCTAAGGAAGCCCGCAATTAGTCGTCTCTTATGACATGCTTGTTGGGAACGCAGTTGGTCTGCCCCCCCCCCCCCGCCTCCATACAAAGGGGCACCTCAACCCACACGGGGAGTTCGGTGTTCGTGACCCAGCTATTTAGCTGTGCTATACCATGAGCTGTCAATGCCGGCAGTGCTTTTGAAACTATCTGTATCCCAGATCAACGGCTCGACCTAAAATTAGTACCTGGAAATTTCGTGAGAGGTAAAGGCAACAAGCCCTAGTGTGGATCACATCGCTCACCAAGTGCCGATAGCGTCATTACAATTATGCCTCTAACCAGGGCTTTTTTCTTCTGCTTATTCTCGAAAACAGAGGTGCCGGTACTTGCTAGAAACATTCGTAAAAAGGTGCCGGTACTCACCAAAAATTGTCGATTACAAGGCGAAAAATGCAGGTGTCGCTGAAATCAGATGTGTTTGGCCGAAAAGCGCAGATATCGAAATCTAGCTGTAAACCACAACACAGCGTATCAGACGTCTGATACATGGCAGATCAGATTTTTTTTTAGGGAGTTGCTTGTGTTCAGTAGTTTCTCATTGCTTTCTGGGCGGTACAGTACACATAGCGTTGACCAAATCAACGAAAAATGGTCTGCATCAATCTGGGCGGTACAGTTCACATAGCGTTGACCAAATCAACGAAAAATGGTCTGCAGCAAAATCAGATGAAGTTAATTGTGGTATCTCGAGATTGTGAAACAACGTTTATAACTCTATAGACGCACACGCCAACAACTGACGGTATCAGAAAAATTAGTTGCAACTGCAGTCGGAATGACATCGAAGAAACAAAAGAAACTTAAACTGTAACCAAAAGAGATGAAATCACAAAAAGAAGTCACAGGAGGACAAGTCGGCACAGAACCAGTTCTGAATAACATTAAAAACAAAACTACCCACAGCAAGCTTGCCCACTCAAGAGGAGTCAATTTTGGCGATATAAGGTACAAGGAAGGACGTAGAGCACAAGGTAGACCAGAACAAGATAGAAAGACACAAGAGAGACTTTACAACAGCATAATGTGTCTGTGGTTGAAGCCGTAAGAAGAACAAGATGCAGACATTTTTATCTATCTCGACACAAGAAGCGGATAATCAGGGGTGAAGAAGAAAAAGAAGAAGAAGAAGAAAAAGAAAGGAGAAGAAGAAGAAAAAGAAGAAGAAGAAAAAGAAGAAGAAGAAAAAGAAGAAGAAGAAGAAGAAAAAGAAAAAGAAATGAGAAGAAGAAGAAGAAAGGAGAAGAAGAAGAAAGAAGAAGAAGAAGAAGAAGAACAAGAAGAAGAACAAGAACAAGAACAAGAAGAAAAAAAAACAACAAAAGAACAAGAAGAAGAAAAAGAAAAAGAAGGAAAAAAAAAAAGGAAAAACGGATCAGAAGAAGGAAAAAAAGGAGGAAAAGGAATAAAAAAGATGATGATGAGGAGGAAGACGACGAGGAGGAGAAGAAGAAGAAGAAGAAGAAGAAGAAGAAGAAGAAGAAGCAGAAGCAGAAGAAGAAGAAGAATTGTAACTGCGAAGCTCATGAAACGAATACAGCAGCGACCAAAGTCTTTATAAGTAGGAGAAAAAAACCCATTTGTTTCTTATATTGTTTTCTTTTAAATTACAAGCTACATGTCTGAAAAACGAAAATATTGATAAGAGAAACGAGATATTTGGTAGAGAGAAGCCAGAATAACATTGAAATATAGATAACAATATTGCCTCTGATTAAATAAAAAACCCCAGTTTTCCATGACTAGAGGGAGATATGAGACTGTGACTGGGAGGACCGGCTCGACATATTAAGAAGAATCGTGTGCAAGTGTGTGAGTTTTCCGGACCGAAAAACACCCTCTAGGTTAGTTAAACCACGTCCGGCTGTATACAAATCTGGAGCTGGCTAAACGTTAGTTGCGTATCCTTCACAGCAGGCGGGTCAAACATGCGGCCTGCAGGCAGCATGCGGCCCTTTGCAAGTACACTTGCGGTCCGCATGAAACAATATTCTGCAATTATTGTTTTTTTAATTAAATGACTTCAAATAGTTGTGGTGTGTGGCCCTGGTGACAGGACACATCTGACCCGTGTGTGGCCCTCGTGACAGGATACATATAACCCGTGTGTGGCCCTGATGACAGGGCACATATGACCCGTGTGTGGCCCTGGTGACAGGATACATATAACCCGTGTGTGGCCCTGGTGACAGGACACATATGACCCGTATGTGGCCCTGGTGACAGAACACATATGTCCCGTGTGTGGCCCTCGGGGGATCTTTAGTTTTGACCTGGCTGCTTTAGAAGACTACTAACTCCACTATTTGCTAGTTGGTTGTGGTTTGAACGCTGTCAGTACTGGAAGCTGTTGTAGCAGATGATCCATAGAGGAATTGACGACAGTGCAAAAGATGCGAAGGTGTGACTCCCACAAAAACGTAAAAACGCAGTGCTGTTTGTGGAAATGTCTAAATGTGCGTAGTATGCTTAAAGCAAACCGTAAAGACTCATTAATCAACATTATGTTGCTTTATGATTACGTGAATGAATGAATCAAGAATTGACTACACTGCACTACGGACATTCCCACACGTGCTCCAACCCCCTTTCTTTAGCAGTCAACATAGAAAGAGTCGACATGCTAATACAACCAATTGCCACCTGTCTCCATGTTGCCTTCCCAAATGTTGAATATCTTCCATAACCTCTACTTTTCCCCCGTTGAATTAGACTTTCAATGTCTGTATTTCCTGTCTGCTCTGTTGCACTGTCCCTCGATCTTAGAGCTCATCGTCCAGAGGATCGGCAGTTGATGAACAGTTCTGTGCGTCTGGAGAAAAAAAGCGCCCTTGCCTGCACATTTGCTGGCGACAGCACTAGCAAGGGGGGCTTAAATTCATTAGGACCCACGCCAATTCGCAAGGCACTTGATGATAATGATACCTCTATCTATATTTGTTCACTGTTTACTGTTGTATGTGTAATAATGTGGCAACGTTATATTTAACAGAGCAACAACTCAACGCCTCTAAGTTATCTTTATCCTCAGTAGTTTAAATTGTTATCGTGATAAGTTTGAAGACGAAGGGATCTTGGACCATTATAATTTACACTTCGATCACGTGATAATTAATTTAAACTTAATTTGGAAATCTGACTGAAGCGTTAAGTATAATGCATTAATATCGTCCCAACGACTGTATCGATTAGCACAAACTGGGCATTAGGAAGATTTTGCCTTGAGGATTGAATTGATTTGGCACTATAGTTTCGTTTGGGGTAAATTTATGCAATTTTGATTGTAAATTTGTTTGTTGTAATATTGTAAAAATTCGACAGTTTTAAAAACAAATATATTGATTGCAGATTTGAGACTGTTTTACAAACTGTTTGAACGAACTGTTAAGATACAGTTGATAATTCGTGTGGCTAAAGTTGGCGAACTTAACGGGATAAAATACATATTCACCTTTGACAATTCAAGAAACATCAAGACTTTGATGAAAGATACATTATTTACGTG
>CAJHNH020005352.1:0-22479 GCA_905116865.2 Candidula unifasciata
GCCTTTGGCCAAAATCATATTTTCCAAAAAAGTTGCCAATTTAGTCTCAGTCTATCATTTCACACTTGACGAGATACTCTAGATTGAGAAATTGGACACTTTGGAGCTCATAGGTTGACAGAAAAATAGATAAGATAAAAGTGAAAAACAAATTTTACGAAAGAAATTGTTCCTAACAACTTGTTTTTGTCCTACCACTAAACAGTGAGTCCCCAGACAATTATTTTACACATGAATAGACACGCTAGATGCAGAGTTGGTAAACTGGGGGGGCAACAATTGAGATAACATAAAATGACCACAAGTGACATTTTTCCAGAATTTATGCCTTTACGCGTTTGGCCAAAATCATATTTCCAAAAAAGTTGCCAATTTAGTCTCAGTCTATCATTTCACACTTGACGAGATACTCTAGATGAGAAATTGGACACTTTGGAGCTCATAGGTGACAGAAAAATAGATAAGATAAAAGTGAAAAACAAATTTTACGAAGAAATGTTCCTAACAACTTGTTTGTGTCCTACCACTAAACAGTGAGTCCCAGACAATTATTTTACACATGAATAGACACGCTAGATGCAGAGTAGGTAAACTGGATGTCTGATTTGGCATTTTTGTACAATCTGGGGGCAACAATTGAGATAACATAAAAATGCCACAAGTGACAATTTTGCAGAATTTATGCCTTTCGCGTTTGGCCAAAATCATATTTTCCAAAAAGTTGCCAATTTAGTCTCAGTCTATCATTTCACACTTGACGAGATACTCTAGATGAGAAATTGGACACTTTGGAGCTCATAGGTGACAGAAAAATAGATAAGATAAAAGTGAAAAACAAATTTTACGAAGAAATGTTCCTAACAACTTGTTTGTGTCCTACCACTAAACAGTGAGTCCCAGACAATTATTTTACACATGAATAGACACGCTAGATGCAGAGTAGTTAAACTGGATGTCTGATTTGGCATTTTTGTACAATCTGGGGGCAACAATTGAGATAACATAAAAATGACCACAAGTGACATTTTTCCAGAATTTATGCCTTACGCGTTTGGCCAAAATCATATTTTCCAAAAAGTTGCCAATTTAGTCTCAGTCTATCATTTCACACTTGACGAGATACTCTAGATGAGAAATTGGACACTTTGGAGCTCATAGGTGACAGAAAAATAGATAAGATAAAAGTGAAAAACAAATTTTACGAAGAATTGTTCCTAACAACTTGTTTGTGTCCTACCACTAAACAGTGAGTCCCAGACAATTATTTTACACATGAATAGACACGCTAGATGCAGAGTAGTTAAACTGGATGTCTGATTTGGCATTTTTGTACAATCTGGGGGCAACAATTGAGATAACATAAAAATGACCACAAGTGACAATTTTTGCAGAATTTATGCCTTACGCGTTTGGCCAAAATCATATTTCCAAAAAAGTTGCCAATTTAGTCTCAGTCTATCATTTCACACTTGACGAGATACTCTAGATGAGAAATTGGACACTTTGGAGCTCATAGGTGACAGAAAAATAGATAAGATAAAAGTGAAAAACAAATTTTACGAAGAAATGTTCCTAACAACTTGTTTGTGTCCTACCACTAAACAGTGAGTCCCAGACAATTATTTTACACATGAATAGACACGCTAGATGCAGAGTAGGTAAACTGAATGTCTGATTTGGCATTTTGGTACAATCTGGGGGCAACAATTGAGATAACATAAAAATGACCACAAGTGACATTTTTCCAGAATTTATGCCTTTCGCGTTTGGCCAAAATCATATTTTTCCAAAAAGTTGCCAATTTAGTCTCAGTCTATCATTTCACACTTGACGAGATACTCTAGATGAGAAATTGGACACTTTGGAGCTCATAGGTGACAGAAAAATAGATAAGATAAAAGTGAAAAACAAATTTTACGAAGAAATGTTCCTAACAACTTGTTTGTGTCCTACCACTAAACAGTGAGTCCCAGACAATTATTTTACACATGAATAGACACGCTAGATGCAGAGTAGTTAAACTGGATGTCTGATTTGGCATTTTTGTACAATCTGGGGGCAACAATTGAGATAACATAAAAATGACCACAAGTGACATTTTTGCAGAATTTATGCCTTTCGCGTTTGGCCAAAATCATATTTTCCAAAAAAAGTTGCCAATTTAGTCTCAGTCTATCATTTCACACTTGACGAGATACTCTAGATGAGAAATTGGACACTTTGGAGCTCATAGGTGACAGAAAAATAGATAAGATAAAAGTGAAAACACAAATTTTACGAAGAAATGTTCCTAACAACTTGTTTGTGTCCTACCACTAAACAGTGAGTCCCAGACAATTATTTTACACATGAATAGACACGCTAGATGCAGAGTGGTAAACTGAATGTCTGATTTGGCATTTTTGTACAATCTGGGGGCAACAATTGAGATAACATAAAAATGACCACAAGTGACATTTTTCCAGAATTTATGCCTTTCGCGTTTGGCCAAAATCATATTTTCCAAAAAGTTGCCAATTTAGTCTCAGTCTATCATTTCACACTTGACGAGATACTCTAGATGAGAAATTGGACACTTTGGAGCTCATAGGTGACAGAAAAATAGATAAGATAAAAGTGAAAAACAAATTTTACGAAAAATTGTTCCTAACAACTTGTTTGTGTCCTACGAGTAAACTGTGAGTCCCAGACAATTATTTTACACATTAATAGACACGCTAGATGCAGAGTAGGTAAACTGAATTTCTGATTTGGCATTTTGGTATAATCTGGGGGTAACAATTGAGATAACATAACAATGACCACAAGTGACATTTTTTCCAGAATTTATGCCTTTCGCGTTTTCCAAAATCATATTTTCCAAAAAGTTGCCAATTTAGTCTCAGTCTATCATTTCGCACTTGACGAGATACTCTAGATGAGAAATTGGACACTTTGGAGCTCATAGGTGACAGAAAAATAGATAAGATAAAAGTGAAAAACAAATTTTACGAAGAAATGTTCCTAACAACTTGTTTGTGTCCTACCACTAAACAGTGAGTCCCAGACAATTATTTTACACATGAATAGACACGCTAGATGCAGAGTAGGTAAACTGAATGTCTGATTTGGCATTTTTGTACAATCTGGGGGCAACAATTGAGATAACATAAAAATGACCACAAGTGACATTTTTCCAGAATTTATGCCTTTCGCGTTTGGCCAAAATCATATTTTCCAAAAAGTTGCCAATTTAGTCTCAGTCTATCATATCACACTTGACGAGATACTCTAGATGAGAAATTGGACATTTTAAGGCTCTTAGGTGACCGAAAAATAGATAAGATAAAAGTGAAAATCAAATTTTACGAAAAAATGTTCCTAACAACTTGTTTGTGTCCTACCACTAAACAGTGAGTCCCAGACAATTATTTTACACATGAATAGACACGCTAGATGCAGAGTAGGTAAACTGAATGTCTGATTTGGCATTTTGGTACAATCTGGGGGCAACAATTGAGATAACATAAAAATGACCACAAGTGACATTTTTCCAGAATTTATGCCTTTCGCGTTTGGCCAAAATCATATTTTCCAAAAAGTTGCCAATTTAGTCTCAGTCTATCATTTCACACTTGACGAGATACTCTAGATGAGAAATTGGACACTTTGGAGCTCATAGGTGACAGAAAAATAGATAAGATAAAAGTGAAAAACAAATTTTACGAAGAAATGTTCCTAACAACTTGTTTGTGTCCTACCACTAAACAGTGAGTCCCAGACAATTATTTTACACATGAATAGACACGCTAGATGCAGAGTGGTAAACTGAATGTCTGATTTGGCATTTTTGTACAATCTGGGGGCAACAATTGAGATAACATAAAAATGACCACAAGTGACATTTTTGCAGAATTTATGCCTTTCGCGTTTGGCCAAAATCATATTTTTCCAAAAGTTGCCAATTTAGTCTCAGTCTATCATTTCACACTTGACGAGATACTCTAGATGATAAATTGGACACTTGGGAGATCTTGGGTAACAGAAAACACTAGATAAGATAAAAGTGAAAAACAAATTTTACGAAAAAGTCCTACAACGTGTTGTGTCCTAAAAACCTAAACAGTGATCCCAGACAATATTTTACACATGAATAGACACGATACATGCAGAGTAGTTAAACTGGATGTCTGATTTAGAATTTTTGTACAATCTGGGGACAACAAATGAGAATACCAATAAAATGAACAAAAAGAGACATTTTGCAGAATTTATGCCTTCACGCATTTGGGCCAAAAAAATATTTGCAAAAAGTTACCCATTTAGTTTCAGAGTCTAATCTTTCACACTTGACGAGATTACTCTAGATGATAATTGGACACTTTGGACGCTCGTTGGTGACCGAAAAATAGTAGATAGGATAAAATTGAAAAACAATTTTAAGAATTGTTCCTAACAACTTGTTTGTGTCCTACCGCTAAAACATTGAGTCCCAGCCTATTATTTTAGCACATGAATATACACGCTAGATGCAGAGTAGGTAAACTGAATGTCTGATTTGGCATTTTTGTACAATCTGGGGGCAACAATTGAGATAACATAAAAATGACCACAAGTGACATTTTTTGCAGAATTTATGCTTTCGCGTTTGGCCAAAATCATATTTTCCAAAAAGTTGCCAATTTAGTCTCAGTCTATCATTTCACACTTGACGAGATACTCTAGATGAGAAATTGGACACTTTGGAGCTCATAGGTGACAGAAAAATAGATAAGATAAAAGTGAAAAACAAATTTTACGAAGAAATGTTCCTAACAACTTGTTTGTGTCCTACCACTAAACAGTGAGTCCCAGACAATTATTTTACACATGAATAGACACGCTAGATGCAGAGTAGTTAAACTGGATGTCTGATTTGGCATTTTTGTACAATCTGGGGGCAACAATTGAGATAACATAAAAATGACCACAAGTGACAATTTTCCAGAATTTATGCCTTTCGCGCGTTTGGCCAAAAAATCATATTTTCCAAAAAAGTTGCCAATTTAGTCTCAGTCTATCATTTCACACTTGACGAGATACTCTAGATGAGAAATTGGACACTTTGGAGCTCATTGGTGACAGAAAAATAGATAAGATAAAAGTGAAAAACAAATTTTACGAAGAATGTTCCTAACAACTTGTTTGTGTCCTACCACTAAACAGTGAGTCCCAGACAATTATTTTACACATGAATAGACACGCTAGATGCAGAGTAGTTAAACTGAATGTCTGATTTGGCATTTTTGTACAATCTGGGGGCAACAATTGAGATAACATAAAAATGACCACAAGTGACATTTTTTCCAGAATTTATGCCTTTCGCGTTTGGCCAAAATCATATTTTCCAAAAAGTTGCCAATTTAGTCTCAGTCTATCATTTCACACTTGACGAGATACTCTAGATGAGAAATTGGACACTTTGGAGCTCATAGGTGACAGAAAAATAGATAAGATAAAAGTGAAAAACAAATTTTACGAAGAAATTGTTCCTAACAACTTGTTTGTGTCCTACCACTAAACAGTGAGTCCCAGACAATTATTTTACACATGAATAGACACGCTAGATGCAGAGTAGTTAAACTGAATGTCTGATTTGGCATTTTTGTACAATCTGGGGGCAACAATTGAGATAACATAAAAATGACCACAAGTGACAATTTTTCCAGAATTTATGCCTTTCGCGTTTGGCCAAAATCATATTTTCCAAAAAGTTGCCAATTTAGTCTCAGTCTATCATTTCACACTTGACGAGATACTCTAGATGAGAAATTGGACACTTTGGAGCTCATAGGTGACAGAAAAATAGATAAGATAAAAGTGAAAAACAAATTTTACGAAGAAATGTTCCTAACAACTTGTTTGTGTCCTACCACTAAACAGTGAGTCCCAGACAATTATTTTACACATGAATAGACACGCTAGATGCAGAGTAGGTAAACTGAATGTCTGATTTGGCATTTTTGTACAATCTGGGGGCAACAATTGAGATAACATAAAAATGACCACAAGTGACATTTTTCCAGAATTTATGCCTTTCGCGTTTGGCCAAAATCATATTTTCCAAAAAGTTGCCAATTTAGTCTCAGTCTATCATTTCACACTTGACGAGATACTCTAGATGAGAAATTGGACACTTTGGAGCTCATAGGTGACAGAAAAATAGATAAGATAAAAGTGAAAAACAAATTTTACGAAGAAATGTTCCTAACAACTTGTTTGTGTCCTACCACTAAACAGTGAGTCCCAGACAATTATTTTACACATGAATAGACACGCTAGATGCAGAGTAGTTTAACTGGATGTCTGATTTGGCATTTTTGTACAATCTGGGGGGCAACAATTGAGATAACATAAAAATGACCACAAGTGACAATTTTGCAGAATTTATGCCTTTCGCGTTTGGCCAAAATCATATTTTCCAAAAAGTTGCCAATTTAGTCTCAGTCTATCATTTCACACTTGACGAGATACTCTAGATGAGAAATTGGACACTTTGGAGCTCATAGGTGACAGAAAAATAGATAAGATAAAAGTGAAAAACAAATTTTACGAAGAATGTTCCTAACAACTTGTTTTGTCCTACCACTAAACAGTGAGTCCCAGACAATTATTTTACACATGAATAGACACGCTAGATGCAGAGTAGTTGGTAAACTGGATGTCTGATTTGGCATTTTTGTACAATCTGGGGGCAACAATTGAGATAACATAAAAATGACCACAAGTGACATTTTTGCAGAATTTATGCCTTTCGCGTTTGGCCAAAATCATATTTGCAAAAAAGTTGCCAATTTAGTCTCAGTCTATCATTTCACACTTGACGAGATACTCTAGATGAGAAATTGGACACTTTGGAGCTCATAGGTGACAGAAAAATAGATAAGATAAAAGTGAAAAAACAAATTTTACGAAGAAATGTTCCTAACAACTTGTTTGTGTCCTACCACTAAACAGTGAGTCCCAGACAATTATTTTACACATGAATAGACACGCTAGATGCAGAGTAGGTAAACTGATGTCTGATTTGGCATTTTTGTACAATCTGGGGGCAACAATTGAGATAACATAAAAATGACCACAAGTGACATTTTTGCAGAATTTATGCCTTTCGCGTTTGGCCAAAATCATATTTTCCAAAAAGTTGCCAATTTAGTCTCAGTCTATCATTTCACACTTGACGAGATACTCTAGATGAGAAATTGGACACTTTGGAGCTCATAGGTGACAGAAAAATAGATAAGATAAAAGTGAAAAACAAATTTTACGAAGAAATGTTCCTAACAACTTGTTTGTGTCCTACCACTAAACAGTGAGTCCCAGACAATTATTTTACACATGAATAGACACGCTAGATGCAGAGTAGGTAAACTGGATGTCTGATTTGGCATTTTTGTACAATCTGGGGGCAACAATTGAGATAACATAAAAATGACCACAAGTGACAATTTTGCAGAATTTATGCCTTTCGCGTTTGGCCAAAATCATATTTTCCAAAAAGTTGCCAATTTAGTCTCAGTCTATCATTTCACACTTGACGAGATACTCTAGATGAGAAATTGGACACTTTGGAGCTCATAGGTGACAGAAAAATAGATAAGATAAAAGTGAAAAACAAATTTTACGAAGAAATGTTCCTAACAACTTGTTTGTGTCCTACCACTAAACAGTGAGTCCCAGACAATTATTTTACACATGAATAGACACGCTAGATGCAGAGTAGTAAACTGAATGTCTGATTTGGCATTTTTGTACAATCTGGGGCAACAATTGAGATAACATAAAAATGACCACAAGTGACATTTTTCCCAGAATTTATGCCTTTCGCGTTTGGCCAAAATCATATTTTCCAAAAAGTTGCCAATTTAGTCTCAGTCTATCATTTCACACTTGACGAGATACTCTAGATGAGAAATTGGACACTTTGGAGCTCATAGGTGACAGAAAAATAGATAAGATAAAAGTGAAAAACAAATTTTACGAAGAAATGTTCCTAACAACTTGTTTGTGTCCTACCACTAAACAGTGAGTCCCAGACAATTATTTTACACATGAATAGACACGCTAGATGCAGAGTAGTTAAACTGGATGTCTGATTTGGCATTTTTGTACAATCTGGGGGCAACAATTGAGATAACATAAAAATGACCACAAGTGACAATTTTTGCAGAATTTATGCCCTTCGCGTTTGGCCAAAATCATATTTTCCAAAAAGTTGCCAATTTAGTCTCAGTCTATCATTTCACACTTGACGAGATACTCTAGATGAGAAATTGGACACTTTGGAGCTCATAGGTGACAGAAAAATAGATAACATAAAAGTGAAAAACAAATTTTACCAAGAAATGTTCCTAACAACTTGTTTGTGTCCTACCACTAAACAGTGAGTCCCAGACAATTATTTTACACATGAATAGACACGCTAAATGCAGAGTAGTTAAACTGGATGTCTGATTTGGCATTTTTGTACAATCTGGGGGCAACAATTGAGATAACATAAAAATGACCACAAGTGACATTTTTCCAGAATTTATGCCTTCTGCGTTTGGCAAAAATCATATTTTCTAAAAAGTTGCCAATTTAGTCTCAGTCTATCATTTCACACTTGACGAGATACTCTAGATGAGAAATTGGACACTTTGGAGCTCATAGGTGACAGAAAAATAGATAAGATAAAAGTGAAAAAACAAATTTTACGAAGAAATGTTCCTAACAACTTGTTTGTGTCCTACCACTAAACAGTGAGTCCCAGACAATTATTTTACACATGAATAGACACGCTAGATGCAGAGTAGTTAAACTGAATGTCTGATTTGGCATTTTTGTACAATCTGGGGGCAACAATTGAGATAACATAAAAATGACCACAAGTGACATTTTTGCAGAATTTATGCCTTACGCGTTTGGCCAAAATCATATTTTCCAAAAAGTTGCCAATTTAGTCTCAGTCTATCATTTCACACTTGACGAGATACTCTAGATGTCATAGGTGACAGAAAAATAGATAAGATAAAAGTGAAAAAAAACAAATTTACGAAGAAATGTTCCTAACAACTTATTTGTGTCCTACCACTAAACAGTGAGTCCCAGACAATTATTTTACACATGAATAGATACGCTAGATGCAGGGTTGGTAAACTGAATGTCTGATTTGGCATTTTTGTACAATCTGGGGGCAACAATTGAGATAACATAAAAATGACCACAAGTGACATTTTTATAGAATTTAAGCCTTTCGCGTTTGGCCAAAATCATATTTTCCAAAAAGTTGCCAATTTAGTCTCAGTCTATCATTTTACACTTGACGAGATACTCTAGATGAGAAATTGGATACTTTGGAGCTCATAGGTGACAGAAAAATAGATAAGATAAAAGTGAAAAAACAAATTTTACGAAGAAATGTTCACAACAACTTCTCTTTAGTCCTACCATAAATAGTGAGTCCCATACAATTATTTTACACATGAATAGACACGCTAGATGCAAAGTAGTTAAACTGGATGTCTGATTTGGCATTTTTGTACAATCTGGGTGCAACAATTGAGATAACATAAAAATGGGACTTCCGGTGTAAACAGCCACAATGGCGGCACGCTTTTTCGTCCGTTGAGGCGAATGGCGCAAATTAACTATTTTCGCTCACGTATAATGTGAAAGTTTCATCGGAATGGGGTCTGAACCGTGCAATGGAGTACATGCACGTGAGTTCAGACTTCCCTCAGGGTGTATTCAACGTCCGATGGCGACTATCTACCAATTCAAAACAACCCGTAGACGGACAAGGAGAACGCGAAACAGGCAAGCACGGTGGCGCCTGCAGGAAGCGACTGAAATGTGAGAGACTCAGCTTAAAGTATGTTCGCGTTCTCTACTGGAACTGCGCCTCGTTCAGTCAACGCCGACCCATTTTCGAGAAGCTCCTCTACAGCAACGACATTGTTGTCCTACAGGGAGACACCTCGGTGACGAGATGGTTAAAATTGCGGGCTTCCAATCCTTCTACAATAGACGGCACCTCGGACAGCTCATTCTTGTTCGTGACCACATACCGGTGTCTGAGGTGGACATGTCTGAGTGGGATAATGACGACCTACAAGTACACGCAGTCAGAGTGATGGGCCCGGCCCAGTTTGTGATTGTCAATGTGTACGCCTGCAATGGAAAGGTGGATACAGCGAAATGGCAGAGTTTGCTCCAGACTGAGGAAAAGAAAGTCCTTTACTGCGGAGATTTCAACGCCAGAGGAAACCAGTGGGGCAATGTAATCACCAATAAACAGGGGGAAGACCTGGAGGATGCTCTAGTGTCTGCCGATCTAGTATGCTTGAACGACGGAAAGGTTACCCGAATAGCAACCCGACAAGGGGATTCTGACAGCGTAATTGACCTGGCCCTAGTGTCTCCCTCCATTGCACCAGGATGCAGGTGGAGCACACTGGGATACCATGACAGTGATCACTTTCCGTGCGTCGTCCTGGTGGAGAAGAGCAACAACAAAGGTCATGTAATCAATGTGCCTGCTTTTATATATGACCGTACAGGGCAAGATGCCATTAGCAAAATCAGACGACGTAATACAAGAGCAGATCGCAGACGGCGGGAGAGATGGGCCCAGCCACCATGGTGGAATGAAGTAGTCAACATAGCGTGGCTAGAAAAAAGGAACGCTGTCAAGGCATGGCAAAAGGCAAGGAAAATTGATCCGTCACTTTCTAAACGCCTGATCAGTCTGAAAGATGAGGTTAACAAGCGGACAGTGGCTTTCAAGTTAATTGCGAAAGAAGCCAAGACAGCGAAATGGAACGAATTCTGCAAGAGCGTTTGCTCCGAGGGATCTCTTGTGACATTCTGGCGCCTTCAACGGAGCATGCACGGCGCCGCACGACCAAGGGGTATCCCTGATTTTCAGGGTACAGACCTGATATGGCAGAGAACTGATGCTGATAAAGGAAAAACCCTCCTTGCGCGCTACTTGGAGCAAACTGACAAAACTGAGACGAAGCTGCAAGAATAGGGGTTAAGATGAAACTGTCGATGCTGTGCGAGAACACTGAGCTAGGCACTGATTTCACAATCACTGCAGACACCTTAAGAACTTGCCTCAAGAAATCGCGCAGCACTGCTCCAGGTCCTGACGGCATCCGATACAATGACATGCTGATGATGTCGAATGCTGATTTGAAAAGCGTGGCAAAGGAATTCAATATCAGCATCCAGAGTGGCCAGATACAAGAGGAATGGCTCCATAGTTATTTGTTTCCACTACCAAAGCCTAATAAAGACCACTCAAAGATCTGCGGCTACAGAATCATCTCGATGCAGAATACTGTTGGCAAACTTTTGGAAAAAATTGTCGCACAAAGATTGACCACCTACTTGGAACTACATGATAAGTTCCCATCAACACTTGGAGGGTACAGATTGAAGAAAGAGACATGGTCCAATGCTGCTGTTTTCGCCTACGATGTGTACGAGGGATTTCAGATTAAAAGAAGAGACATGTGCGGCAGTGTTGGACTTAGAAGATGCCTACAATAAAGTACCATATGATTATTTAATGCAATTACTGCTTAAACTAGAAGTCAATCCTATTCTGATCCGCTGGATTGCTGCGGTCCTGTTCCAGAGAAAGATTGTACTAAGATGTGGTAGCTGGTCCTCAGAACCGCAAACGATATGTCCAGGCTTGCCACAGGGATCACCGCTATCACCAGTCTTATTCAATGTTTATACGGTGATGATCACTGAGCAGCAGTTGAATGGAAAGGGAAGGACTTTGTCATTTGCTGACGACATTTTGATTTATCGACGAGGGCGTGATAGACAGGAGATCGCCAGCACAATGCACAAAGAACTCGATCGAATTGCCGCCTGGTGTGATGGTTCCAATGCCTATGTCAATCCCTCGAAGGCATCAGTGTCATGGTTCTCTTTGAACAATCACATTGTCAAGTCGGACTTACCAGAAGTGAAAATGCGTGATAATGTATTGATCAGAACCAACGTTATGACGTTTCTCGGGGTGAGGTTCGATCGCAGCTTGTCATTCAGGGAACACGTTGACCATGCGATAACAAAAGCACGCAAAGGTCTATCTGCAATGAGGATTATGGCTGCTTCCAATATCGAGCAAAGACTGCTGGTGCTTCTATTCTATGGTCTGGTCCTTTCCCCCATTGAATACGCTCTGGCCATCCTCACTGTCAGTGCTACCCAGATTGAACGACTCGAGAAGGTGCAAAATGAAGCCATGCGTATTATTTTGGGATGTACAAGAGACACATCTTGTGGAGCAATGAGGTATCTACTTGACTTTCCAACAATGAACCAAAGGATCAGGATGTGGAGGGCTCGGGCATACCTCAAAATATGTGCTGATAAGAAACACCCACTGCATCAAGCGCTTTTTAGTGAAAAGGGCGACAGACTGAAGAGGGGAAAATCGTGGCTAGGTAGGGCAGAAGATGTTATTAGGCAAATATGCAGCCTAACCGACATCATACCTGGTGCAGAATGGATACCTGTGCCTCAGGCGTTTATTTGTACATTTTCCTGTATTGTCACACTCAACAGGCGATGTAGAGAAGATAATCCTGTTGCTGTTAATGCAGAGGTCAACGCTCTCATCGGTGAAAATTCAGACGAAGCAGATGCACTAATCTATACAGACGGATCAGTTATACGCCAAAGAAGAAGCGCATGGGCATTTACAGCACGCTCAGCGGGCAGAACAGTCAAAGAAGCCAACGGCGCCTTCTCCATGACAACCAGCAGCATGACGATGGAGGTGATGGCAGTGACGCAAGCGCTTGCCTGGCTTGAAACACAAAAATACACCCGCGTGTGTATACTCAGTGATTCAATGAGTATGATCCGGAGGGTTCAGGCAGGTTCAGTGCGAAGACAATGGCTTGAATCATTACAGAAGTCCACTGTGCGAGGAGTCACCTTTATTTTTGTTCCGGGACACGCAGGCGTCGATGGAAATGAAAGAGCTGACAGGTTGGCTGGATCCGCTATCACTACCGACGGTCGGCCTATGGATCATGCTGATATTATCAATGCCCTCAGAGAAATGGGAAGGATAGAGGACTTTGGTGGCAGTGAATCCACATCACTCGCCAGAATGGCAGACTTGGGAATTAAGATCGGCACAGCAAAAAACGAGACGCACACCGGACACGTCAGAAGACTTGTTAATCAACATAGAACTGGTACTATTAGCCATCGGACGTTGGGATTCATACTGAGGGGAGGATCTGAGCACCTATGGACATGTCCGGAGTGCAATGATGATAACCCAACTAACTAACTAACTAACATAAAAATGACCACAAGTGACAATTTTGCAGAATTTATGCCTTACGCGTTTGGCCAAAATCATATTTTCCAAAAATTTGCTAATTTAGTCTTAGTCTATCATTTCACACTTGACGAGATACTCTAGATGAGAAATTAGACACTTTGGAGCTCATAGGTGACAGCAAAATAGATAAGATAAAAGTGAAAAACAAAATTTACGAAGAAATGTTCCTAACAACTTGTTTGTGTACTACCACTAAACAGTGAGTCCCAGACAATTATTTTACACATGAGTAGACACGCTAAATGCAGAGTAATTAAACTGGATGTCTGATTTGGAATTTTTGTACAATCTGGGGGCAACAATTGAGAACACATAAAAATGGCCACAAGTGACAATTTTCCAGAATTTATGCCTTTCGCGTTAGGCCAAAATCATATTTTCCAAAAAGTTGCCAATTTAGTCTCAGTCTATCATTTCACACTTGACGAGATACTCTAGATGAGAAATTGGACACTTTGGAACTCATAGGTGACAGAAAAATAGATAAGATAAAAGTGAAAAACAAAATTTACGAAGAAATGTTCCTAACAACTTATTTGTGTCCTACCACTAAACAGTGAGTCCCAGACAATTATTTTACACATGAATAGATACGCTAGATGCAGAGTTGGTAAACTGAATGTCTGATTTGGCATTTTGGTACAATCTGGGGCCAACAATTGAGATAACATAAAAATGACCACAAGTGACATTTTCCCAGAATTTATGCCTTTCGCGTTTGGCCAAAATCATATTTTCCAAAAAGTTGCCAATTTAGTCTCAGTCTATCATTTCACACTTGACGAGATACTCTAGATGAGAAATTGGACACTTTGGAGCTCATAGGTGACAGAAAAATAGATAAGATAAAAGTGAAAAACAAATTTTACGAAGAAATGTTCCTAACAACTTGTTTGTGTCCTACCACTAAACAGTGAGTCCCAGACAATTATTTTACACATGAATAGACACGCTAGATGCAGAGTAATTAAACTGGATGTCTGATTTGGCATTTTTGTACAATCTGGGGGCAACAATTGAGATAACATAAAAATGACCACAAGTGACAATTTTGCAGAATTTATGCCTCACGCGTTTGGCCAAAAAAATATTTGCAAAAAAAGTTGCCAATTTAGTCTCAGTCTATCATTTCACACTTGACGAGATACTCTAGATGATAAATTGGACACTTTGGAGCTCGTTGGTGACAGAAAAATAGATAAGATAAAAGTGAAAAACAAATTTTACGAAGAATTGTTCCTAACAACTTGTTTGTGTCCTACCACTAAACATTGAGTCCCAGACAATTATTTTACACATGAATAGACACGCTAGATGCAGAGTAGTTAAACTGAATGTCTGATTTGGCATTTTTGTACAATCTGGGGGCAACAATTGAGATAACATAAAAATGACCACAAGTGACATTTTTGCAGAATTTATGCCTTTCGCGTTTGGCCAAAATCATATTTTCAAAAAAGTTGCCAATTTAGTCTCAGTCTATCATTTCACACTTGACGAGATACTCTAGATGAGAAATTGGACACTTTGGAGCTCATAGGTGACAGAAAAATAGATAAGATAAAAGTGAAAAAAACAAATTTTACGAAGAAATGTTCCTAACAACTTGTTTGTGTCCTACCACTAAACAGTGAGTCCCAGACAATTATTTTACACATGAATAGACACGCTAGATGCAGAGTAGTTAAACTGGATGTCTGATTTGGCATTTTTGTACAATCTGGGGGCAACAATTGAGATAACATAAAAATGACCACAAGTGACAATTTTGCAGAATTTATGCCTTACGCGTTTGGCCAAAATCATATTTTGCAAAAAAGTTGCCAATTTAGTCTCAGTCTATCATTTCACACTTGACGAGATACTCTAGATGATAAATTGGACACTTTGGAGCTCATAGGTGACAGAAAAATAGATAAGATAAAAGTGAAAAAACAAATTTTACGAAGAAATGTTCCTAACAACTTGTTTGTGTCCTACCACTAAACAGTGAGTCCCAGACAATTATTTTACACATGAATAGACACGCTAGATGCAGAGTAGGTAAACTGAATGTCTGATTTGGCATTTTGTACAATCTGGGGGCAACAATTTGAGATAACATAAAAATGGCCACAAGTGACAATTTTCCAGAATTTATGCCTTTCGCGTTTGGCCAAAATCATATTTTCCAAAAAAAGTTGCCAATTTAGTCTCAGTCTATCATTTCACACTTGACGAGATACTCTAGATGAGAAATTGGACACTTTGGAGCTCATAGGTGACAGAAAAATAGATAAGATAAAAGTGAAAAACAAATTTTACGAAAAAATGTTCCTAACAACTTGTTTGTGTCCTACCACTAAACAGTGAGTCCCAGACAATTATTTTACACATGAATAGACACGCTAGATGCAGAGTAGTTAAACTGAATGTCTGATTTGGCATTTTTGTACAATCTGGGGGCAACAATTGAGATAACATAAAAATGACCACAAGTGACAATTTTGCAGAATTTATGCCTTACGCGTTTGGCCAAAATCATATTTTCCAAAAAGTTGCCAATTTAGTCTCAGTCTATCATTTCACACTTGACGAGATACTCTAGATGAGAAATTGGACACTTTGGAGCTCATAGGTGACAGAAAAATAGATAAGATAAAAAGTGAAAAACAAATTTTACGAAGAAATGTTCCTAACAACTCGTTTGTGTCCTACCACTAAACAGTGAGTCCCAGACAATTATTTTACACATGAATAGACACGCTAGATGCAGAGTAGTTAAACTGGATGTCTGATTTGGCATTTTTGTACAATCTGGGGGCAACAATTGAGATAACATAAAAATGGCCACAAGTGACAATTTTGCAGAATTTATGCCTTACGCGTTTGGCCAAAATTATATTTGCAAAAAAGTTGCCAATTTAGTCTCAGTCTATCATTTCACACTTGACGAGATACTCTAGATGAGAAATTGGACACTTTGGAGCTCATAGGTGACAGAAAAATAGATAAGATAAAAAAGTGAAAAACAAATTTTACGAAGATATGTTCCGAACAACTCGTTTGTGTCCTACCACTAAACAGTGAGTCCCAGACAATTATTTTACACATGAATAGACACGCTAGATGCAGAGTAGTTAAACTGGATGTCTGATTTGGCATTTTTGTACAATCTGGGGGCAACAATTGAGATAACATAAAAATGGCCACAAGTGACATTTTTGCAGAATTTATGCCTTACGCGTTTGGCCAAAATCATATTTTCAAAAAAGTTGCCAATTTAGTCTCAGTCTATCATTTCACACTTGACGAGATACTCTAGATGAGAAATTGGACACTTTGGAGCTCATAGGTGACAGAAAAATAGATAAGATAAAAGTGAAAAAACAAATTTTACGAAGAAATGTTCCTAACAACTCGTTTGTGTCCTACCACTAAACAGTGAGTCCCAGACAATTATTTTACACATGAATAGACACGCTAGATGCAGAGTAGTTAAACTGGATGTCTGATTTGGCATTTTTGTACAATCTGGGGGCAACAATTGAGATAACATAAAAATGGCCACAAGTGACAATTTTGCAGAATTTATGCCTTTCGCGTTTGGCCAAAATCATATTTTGCAAAAAGTTGCCAATTTAGTCTCAGTCTATCATTTCACACTTGACGAGATACTCTAGATGATAAATTGGACACTTTGGAGCTCATAGGTGACAGAAAAATAGATAAGATAAAAGTGAAAAAACAAATTTTACGAAGAAATGTTCCTAACAACTTGTTTGTGTCCTACCACTAAACAGTGAGTCCCAGACAATTATTTTACACATGAATAGACACGCTAGATGCAGAGTAGTTAAACTGGATGTCTGATTTGGCATTTTTGTACAATCTGGGGGCAACAATTGAGATAACATAAAAATGACCACAAGTGACAATTTTGCAGAATTTATGCCTTACGCGTTTGGCCAAAATCATATATTTGCAAAAAAGTTGCCAATTTAGTCTCAGTCTATCATTTCACACTTGACGAGATACTCTAGATGATAAATTGGACACTTTGGAGCTCATAGGTGACAGAAAAATAGATAAGATAAAAGTGAAAAAACAAATTTTACGAAGAAATGTTCCTAACAACTTGTTTGTGTCCTACCACTAAACAGTGAGTCCCAGACAATTATTTTACACATGAATAGACACGCTAGATGCAGAGTAGTTAAACTGGATGTCTGATTTGGCATTTTTGTACAATCTGGGGGCAACAATTGAGATAACATAAAAATGACCACAAGTGACAATTTTGCAGAATTTATGCCTTTCGCGTTTGGCCAAAATCATATTTTGCAAAAAAAGTTGCCAATTTAGTCTCAGTCTATCATTTCACACTTGACGAGATACTCTAGATGATAAATTGGACACTTTGGAGCTCATAGGTGACAGAAAAATAGATAAGATAAAAGTGAAAAACAAATTTTACGAAGAAATGTTCCTAACAACTCGTTTGTGTCCTACCACTAAACAGTGAGTCCCAGACAATTATTTTACACATGAATAGACACGCTAGATGCAGAGTAGTTAAACTGGATGTCTGATTTGGCATTTTTGTACAATCTGGGGGCAACAATTGAGATAACATAAAAATGACCACAAGTGACAATTTTGCAGAATTTATGCCTTACGCGTTTGGCCAAAATCATATTTGCAAAAAAGTTGCCAATTTAGTCTCAGTCTATCATTTCACACTTGACGAGATACTCTAGATGAGAAATTGGACACTTTGGAGCTCATAGGTGACAGAAAAATAGATAAGATAAAAAGTAAAAAACAAATTTTACGAAGAAATGTTCCTAACAACTCGTTTGTGTCCTACCACTAAACAGTGAGTCCCAGACAATTATTTTACACATGAATAGACACGCTAGATGCAGAGTAGTTAAACTGGATGTCTGATTTGGCATTTTTGTACAATCTGGGGGCAACAATTGAGATAACATAAAAATGACCACAAGTGACAATTTTGCAGAATTTATGCCTTACGCGTTTGGCCAAAATCATATTTGCAAAAAAGTTGCCAATTTAGTCTCAGTCTATCATTTCACACTTGACGAGATACTCTAGATGATAAATTGGACACTTTGGAGCTCATAGGTGACAGAAAAATAGATAAGATAAAAAGTGAAAAACAAATTTTACGAAGAAATGTTCCTAACAACTTGTTTGTGTCCTACCACTAAACAGTGAGTCCCAGACAATTATTTTACACATGAATAGACACGCTAGATGCAGAGTAGTTAAACTGGATGTCTGATTTGGCATTTTTGTACAATCTGGGGGCAACAATTGAGATAACATAAAAATGACCACAAGTGACATTTTTTGCAGAATTTATGCTTTCGCGTTTGGCCAAAATCATATTTCCAAAAAAGTTGCCAATTTAGTCTCAGTCTATCATTTCACACTTGACGAGATACTCTAGATGAGAAATTGGACACTTTGGAGCTCATAGGTGACAGAAAAATAGATAAGATAAAAGTGAAAAACAAATTTTACGAAGAAATGTTCCTAACAACTCGTTTGTGTCCTACCACTAAACAGTGAGTCCCAGACAATTATTTTACACATGAATAGACACGCTAGATGCAGAGTAGTTAAACTGGATGTCTGATTTGGCATTTTTGTACAATCTGGGGGCAACAATTGAGATAACATAAAAATGACCACAAGTGACATTTTTGCAGAATTTATGCCTTACGCGTTTGGCCAAAATCATATTTTCAAAAAAGTTGCCAATTTAGTCTCAGTCTATCATTTCACACTTGACGAGATACTCTAGATGATAAATTGGACACTTTGGAGCTCATAGGTGACAGAAAAATAGATAAGATAAAAGTGAAAAAACAAATTTTACGAAGAAATGTTCCTAACAACTCGTTTGTGTCCTACCACTAAACAGTGAGTCCCAGACAATTATTTTACACATGAATAGACACGCTAGATGCAGAGTAGTTAAACTGGATGTCTGATTTGGCATTTTTGTACAATCTGGGGGCAACAATTGAGATAACATAAAAATGACCACAAGTGACAATTTTGCAGAATTTATGCCTTTCGCGTTTGGCCAAAATCATATTTGCAAAAAAGTTGCCAATTTAGTCTCAGTCTATCATTTCACACTTGACGAGATACTCTAGATGATAAATTGGACACTTTGGAGCTCATAGGTGACAGAAAAATAGATAAGATAAAAGTGAAAAACAAATTTTACGAAAGAAATGTTCCTAACAACTTGTTTGTGTCCTACCACTAAACAGTGAGTCCCAGACAATTATTTTACACATGAATAGACACGCTAGATGCAGAGTAGTTAAACTGGATGTCTGATTTGGCATTTTTGTACAATCTGGGGGCAACAATTGAGATAACATAAAAATGACCACAAGTGACAATTTTGCAGAATTTATGCCTTTCGCGTTTGGCCAAAATCATATTTTCAAAAAAAGTTGCCAATTTAGTCTCAGTCTATCATTTCACACTTGACGAGATACTCTAGATGAGAAATTGGACACTTTGGAGCTCATAGGTGACAGAAAAATAGATAAGATAAAAGTGAAAAACAAATTTTACGAAGAAATGTTCCTAACAACTCGTTTGTGTCCTACCACTAAACAGTGAGTCCCAGACAATTATTTTACACATGAATAGACACGCTAGATGCAGAGTAGTTAAACTGGATGTCTGATTTGGCATTTTTGTACAATCTGGGGGCAACAATTGAGATAACATAAAAAATGGCCACAAGTGACATTTTTCCAGAATTTATGCCTTTCGCGTTTGGCCAAAATCATATTTTCCAAAAAGTTGCCAATTTAGTCTCAGTCTATCATTTCACACTTGACGAGATACTCTAGATGATAAATTGGACACTTTGGAGCTCATAGGTGACAGAAAAATAGATAAGATAAAAGTGAAAAACAAATTTTACGAAGAAATGTTCCTAACAACTCGTTTGTGTCCTACCACTAAACAGTGAGTCCCAGACAATTATTTTACACATGAATAGACACGCTAGATGCAGAGTAGTTAAACTGGATGTCTGATTTGGCATTTTTGTACAATCTGGGGGCAACAATTGAGATAACATAAAAATGGCCACAAGTGACATTTTTGCAGAATTTATGCCTTACGCGTTTTTATCCAAAATCATATTTGCAAAAAAGTTGCCAATTTAGTCTCAGTCTATCATTTCACACTTGACGAGATACTCTAGATGATAAATTGGACACTTTGGAGCTCATAGGTGACAGAAAAATAGATAAGATAAAAGTGAAAAACAAATTTTACGAAGAAATGTTCCTAACAACTTGTTTGTGTCCTACCACTAAACAGTGAGTCCCAGACAATTATTTTACACATGAATAGACACGCTAGATGCAGAGTAGTTAAACTGGATGTCTGATTTGGCATTTTTGTACAATCTGGGGGCAACAATTGAGATAACATAAAAATGGCCACAAGTGACAATTTTGCAGAATTTATGCCTTTCGCGTTTGGCCAAAATCATATTTTCAAAAAAAGTTGCCAATTTAGTCTCAGTCTATCATTTCACACTTGACGAGATACTCTAGATGATAAATTGGACACTTTGGAGCTCATAGGTGACAGAAAAATAGATAAGATAAAAGTGAAAAACAAATTTTACGAAGAAATGTTCCTAACAACTTGTTTGTGTCCTACCACTAAACAGTGAGTCCCAGACAATTATTTTACACATGAATAGACACGCTAGATGCAGAGTAGTTAAACTGGATGTCTGATTTGGCCATTTTGTACAATCTGGGGGCAACAATTGAGATAACATAAAAATGACCACAAGTGACAATTTTCCAGAATTTAGGCCTTTCGCGTTTGGCCAAAATCATATTTTCCAAAAAGTTGCCAATTTAGTCTCAGTCTATCATTTCACACTTGACGAGATACTCTAGATGAGAAATTGGACACTTTGGAGCTCATAGGTGACAGAAAAATAGATAAGATAAAAGTGAAAAACAAATTTTACGAAGAAATGTTCCTAACAACTTGTTTGTGTCCTACCACTAAACAGTGAGTCCCAGACAATTATTTTACACATGAATAGACACGCTAGATGCAGAGTAGTTAAACTGGATGTCTGATTTGGCATTTTTGTACAATCTGGGGGCAACAATTGAGATAACATAAAAATGGCCACAAGTGACAATTTTTGCAGAATTTATGCCTTTCGCGTTTGGCCAAAATCATATTTTCAAAAAAGTTGCCAATTTAGTCTCAGTCTATCATTTCACACTTGACGAGATACTCTAGATGAGAAATTGGACACTTTGGAGCTCATAGGTGACAGAAAAATAGATAAGATAAAAGTGAAAAACAAATTTTACGAAGAAATGTTCCTAACAACTTGTTTGTGTCCTACCACTAAACAGTGAGTCCCAGACAATTATTTTACACATGAATAGACACGCTAGATGCAGAGTAGTTAAACTGGATGTCTGATTTGGCATTTTTGTACAATCTGGGGGCAACAATTGAGATAACATAAAAATGACCACAAGTGACAATTTTTGCAGAATTTATGCCTTTCGCGTTTGGCCAAAATCATATTTCCAAAAAAGTTGCCAATTTAGTCTCAGTCTATCATTTCACACTTGACGAGATACTCTAGATGAGAAATTGGACACTTTGGAGCTCATAGGTGACAGAAAAAAATAGATAAGATAAAAGTGAAAAAACAAATTTTACGAAGAAATGTTCCTAACAACTCGTTTGTTAAAAAGTGAAAAAACAAATTTCTACGAAGAAATGTTCCTAACAACTTGTTTGTGTCCTACCACTAAACAGTGAGTCCCCCAGACCAATTATTTTACACATGAATAGACACGCTAGATGCAGAGTAGTTAAACTGGATGTCTGATTTGGCATTTTTGTACAATCTGCTGGGCAACAATTGAGATAACATAAAATGCCACAAGTGACAATTTTGCAGAATTTTATGCCTTTCCGCGTTTTTGGCCAAAATGCAATATTTGCAAAAAAGTTGCCAATTTAGTCTCAGTCTATCATTTCACACTTGAGAGATACTC
>CAJHNH020005353.1:5000-22474 GCA_905116865.2 Candidula unifasciata
TTCTTCTTCTTCTTCTTCTTCTTCTTCTTCTTCTCCTCCTCCTCCTCCTTCTTCTTCTTCTTCTTCTTCTTCTTCTTCTTCTTCTTCTTTCTTCTTCTTCTTCTTATTTCTTCTTCTTCTTCTTCTCTTCTTCTTCTTCTTCTTCTTCTTTCTTCTTCTTCTACTTCTTCTTTCTTCTTCTTCTTCTTCTTCTTCTTCTTCTTCTTCTTCTTCTTCTTCTTCTTCTTCTTTTTCTTCTTCTTCTTCTTCTTATCATCCACCTTCTTCTTCTTTATCTTGTTCTTCATCTTGTTCTTGTTCTTTTTCTCCTTCCACTTATTATTATTATTATTCCTCATCCTCCTCCTCCTCCTCCTCCTCCTCCTCCTCCTCCTCCTCCTCCTTCTTCTTCTTCTTCTTCTTCTTCTTCTTCTTCTTCTTCTTCTTCTTCTTCTTCTTCTTCTCCTTTTACTTCTTCTTCTTCTTATTATTCCTCCTCCTCCTCCTCCTCCTCCTCATTCTTCTTCTTCTTCTTTTTCTTCTTCTTCTTCTTCTTCTACTTTTTCTTCTTCTTCTTCTTCTTCTTCTTCTTCTTCTTCTTCTTCTTCTTCTTCTTCTTCTTCTTCTTCTTCTTCTTCTTCTTCTTCTTCTTCTTCTTCTTCTTTTTCTTCTTCTTCGTCTGCTTCTTAGTCTTCTTCTTTCTTCTTCTTTGATTTTCTTTCTTTATCAACTGTAACGATGAGTTGCTGCCGCGTGGTTTTCCTGTCTGCCGCCACCAATTGGTACTACTGGTACACCCAGGGTAGACAGTCTATTTAGTGCTGTAACAGACACTGCGTGCTGTATCAGACACTGCGTGCTGTATCAGACACTGCGTGCTGTATCAGACACTGCGTGCTGTATCAGACACTGTGTGCTGTATCCGACATAACCTCTGTGTCCGTATGTAGCCTGCCTTGCTCTTCTGTAGCATGCACATTGAAGTGCTGAGCAAGGAAGCATTGGTGGATTTCTAACTTTTCAGCCATTCTTGGTCCTTTGTCACAGCCATGCTAGGTCCTTTGTCACAGCCATGCTAGGTCCTTTGTCATAGCCATGCTAGGTCCTTTGTCACAGCCAAGCTAGGGCCTTTGTCACAGCCATGCTAGGGCTTTTGTCACAGCCATGCTAGGGCTTTTGTCATAGCCATGCTAGGGCCTTTGTCATAGCCATGCTATGGTCTTTGTCACAGCCATGCTAGGGCTTTTGTCACAGCCATGCTAGGGCTTTTGTCACAGCCATGCTAGGGCCTTTGTCATAGCCATGATAGGTCCTTTGTCACAGCCATGCTAGGTCCTTTGTCACAGTCATGCTAGGGCTTTTGTCACAGTCATGCTAGCCCTTTTGTCACAGCCATGCTAGGGCCTTTGTCACAGTCATGCTAGGTCCTTTGTTACAGTCATGCTAGGTCCTTTGTCACAGTCATGCTAGGGCCTTTGTCACAGCCATGCTAGGGCCTTTGTCACAGTCATGCTAGGTCCTTTGTCACAGTCATGCTAGGTCCTTTGTCACAGTCATGCTAGGGCCTTTGTCACAGTCATTCTTGGTCCTTTGTCACAGCCATGCTAGGGCCTTTGTCACAGTCATGCTAGGTCCTTTGTCACAGTCATGCTAGGTCCTTTATCACAGTCATGCTAGATCCTTTGTCACAGTCATGCTAGGGCCTTTGTCACAGCCATGCAAGGTCCTTTGTCACAGTCATGCTAGAGCCTTTGTCACAGCCAGGACCTCCTATCTTCCGGTGATGTTTGATCTTCCGCCAATGCTTTCACTTCTACATCAACTGTTGGCGGCGCCGAATCCGGGCATTGTCTTGTCAGGGTGAAAAACCACCACAAATGACTGGTTGTATTTTAGTGGCATGAATACCCACTCCTCTCTACGGTTTATATCGTAAAGGGAAATCACCCGTTGAAGTACTGTCTCTGCCCGACCCAGCCAAGACTGGCCTCCTTAACTCCAAATGCCGTTACGCATACAGTAGAACCTCGCTTAACGAGCACCTCTCATAACGAGTAATTCGCAAAACGAGCACAATAAATTGTAAAAGAATGACTCGCTTAACGAGCGGTGTTTCGCATAACGAGTAGCGAGGAGAGAGGAAGTCCCGGATTTTGCGCATGTTACATCAGTGTTTAGCACTCGTTCCAGTAGTATTGTCGCTTGTGATCACAAATTTTCTAAAACTTGTGTTATATTGTGATATATGTACATGAATCCTCCAGGCCTAAAATATCACCTCTCTGGTGAATTTAAGTTAATCAAGATCCAGTTTCTGCCTCCCAACACCACTCCGTTACTCCAGCCCATGGACCAGCAAGTTATTTCTAACTTTGAGAAGCTCTACACTAAAGCACTCTTCGAGCATTGTTTTCAGGTGACTGAAGGGACCAACCTTACTCTCAAAGAGTTTTGGAAAAATCACTTCCACATCGTTGCCTGCCTCAAGATGACCGACAAGGCGGGGGAAGGGGTTACAAAGAGAACCCTAACTTCTTGGAGGAAGCTTTGGCCGAAGAGTGTTGTCGATTTGTGACTTTAAGGGGTTCGAGACAGTACATGTGGAACCTGTAGTCAGCGAGATTGTGTCTTTGGCCACTATCATGGGATTGTAGGTGGATAACAGTGATATCGAAGAGCTTGTGGAAGAGCACAGCCAAGAGCTGACCATCGAAGAGCTTATGGAGTTGCGTTGTGTTTAACAGCAAGTCGTTTTAGAGGAAAGTTTGTCAGAGGAGGAGGAGAAGGTGACAGAAAAGCAACAAACTTCTGACGAAACAAGAGAAATGCTGAAACCATGGGAAACTGTTGCTTCTCACATTGAGAAATCTCACTCTATTAAGAAAGTGGCTATGTGCGTTGCAAATTTATTTAATGATAATGCTGTGTCGCATTTTCGCCAAATTTTGAAGCGTGGACATAAACAAATGTCTCTAAACATCTTTCTAGTAAAAAAATATTTAGCTATGTATCATAATTATTTGGACTTTTGTTTTCTGCAAATCGAATTCGCATTCCATGGTTCGTTCCGCCTTTGAAGAAAAGATAAAGATGATTCACTCTCCTTAAATATGTATATAATTTTCTTTGAATAAATTTTATAGTATAATTTATACATAGCATTTTGTGAGTATTTTTTCGACACGGAACGCATTATCGTATTTTAAATTAATTTATTAAAGAAAAATTGCTTCTCACAACGAGTGTTTCGCTTAACGAGTTTGATTCTTGAACGAATTATGCTCGTTAAGCGAGGTTCCACTGTATTTAGTTCCTTGTGCAGTTTTTGTGTTGTCGGTGATTTTGAGGTAGGCGCAGACTTGGCGCATTTTATGACTGCTGTTTATAACTGAGGGAGTCGCCGTTGCGTAGCGGCTAAACGCTGGCCTGCGGATCAGAAGGTCGTGGGTTCGCTCCCTGGCAAAGCCGGGTTTTTTTTCTAAAACGACCTTGGCTTCCAGGTGGACACAGTCATGGGTGGTTACCAGACGCAATCCTGGGAAGTAAAGGCGGCCGGCGTGATGCTAACCACATCACATATCTTGTGCCGTTGGTCTATAAAATATAGGTCTAGCCATATATATCCGATACGCCTGAAAGGCGTAGACAAGGGTCCTTTACTTTACTTTTTATAACTGGAAGATCTCGTGTTACAGATGGCATTGACCGGGATCCTAGAGCAGCTCTCTGTGCAGTCTGCAACATTCGACCATCTACGGATGCTAGAAGCTGGGTGCCACAAAGACATTTTCAACAGTCACACAACCATCAGGTGCCATGCGTAATTTATTGGACAACTTCCTCCCAGCTATCGTCTTCAAGTGCTTTCTGTCCCTCGTCTTCAAGTGCTCTCTGTCCCTCGTCTTCAAGTGCTCTCTGTCCCTCGTCTTCAAGTGCTCTCTGTCCCTCGTCTTCAAGTGCTCCCTGTCCCTCGTCTTCAAGTGCTCTCTGTCCCTCGTCTTCAAGTGCTCTCTGTCAATCGTCTTCAAGTGCTCTCTGTCCCTCGTCTTCAAGTGCTCTCTGTCAATCGTCTTCAAGTGCTCTCTGTCAATCGTCTTCAAGTGTTCTCTGTCAATCGTCTTCAAGTGCTCTCTGTCCCTCGTCTTCAAGTGCTCTCTGTCCCGCATCTTCAAGTGCTCTCTATCCCTCGTCTTCAAGTGCTCTCTGTCCCTCGTCTTCAAGTGCTCTCTGTCCCTCGTCTTCAAGTGCTCTCTGTCCCGCATCTTCACTGTGCACTCAAACAGGCTTCCCACATATGTAAAGTCCCTCTTGATGTTTATTCAAATGTAACGTTTGTCTGTCGCAGTTTTCCTCTTGGTGACGTTTACCCACGTGCAACACACACACACACACACACACACATGCACACCTTCACCCACACAAAAACAATACACATACACAGTGGCAAACACATTCTCATACACACACACACACACACACACACACATATATATATATATATATATATATATATATATATATATATATATATATATATATATATATACAAGTTTTCACTTTAAACTGGGCGATTTTCAAACCACCTGGGATATTTTTTAAATTATAGTGAAGATTTGTTTAAATCCCCTAGGACTGCAGAGGACATTTTTCGGTGCTTTCCTAATATCCTATCCCAAGCTGGGAAAATCCACGGGTCACGGCATAGTCCAATATTTCAGGGGGCGGTAGACAGGCTGCATTCCCTCGTGGGACATAGGTCGGTTGGGGTTAGGGCCAGTTCTAGATTTTTTTATCTTGGCATCCGTGTCCACACAGACTAAAATGGGCAGCAAGAATTGTAATAAGAAGTAATTGCGGCCAGTGTAATATCAACCATAAAGTATCTGTACTACTACTACAGCCCGACGTTGTAACCACCGGGCCACCCACAATAACTGCTACTATTCTGTGTCTACTACCACTGCTGCTAATATGAGCAGATTAATGTTGTGGATAAGGCCGTAACTGTGACTTTAAGCTCTCTCAGTTAACAGTTTCTGTCATTACTCTCTCTTCCCCTCTTTTTGATTCCATCGAATACTCCTCTCTCCCTCATCGAAAGAATGCCCACATCTTTACATTTCCATACAATCTTTTAACAACTCTTCGTTTCCATAACAACACCTTCAGGCAGATTTCTGAGGTCAACAGTCAAAGTTTGCCTACCAATAGAAACCCGCACCGGGAACGCTACAACGAGAACAAAATATAGAATCGTCGGAAAACGAAACCAAGATGTCGATGTGATCGTCCCTGAAGCTATGTTTTTCATGCTTTGTGTGACACTCTTATTTAAAAACACGCGCTTGTTCGACTGCAACGTTATATCAAAATTTAATAGCAATCAGCAAAGAACTTTCGGAGATTAGCTGTCGTTAACAAAAAGACATTTACATTTTTATTTATATAGATATACATCAGATCTTTCCACAGCCGTTCGTTGGGTACATTGCCAAGCCTTCATAATACAGATTTTCCCTGTACATATTCCAAACTGCCCACCAGAGAGACTGCTCACCGGAGAGACTGCTCACCAGAGAGACTGTTCACCAGAGAGACTGCTCACCAAAGAGACTGCCCACCAGAGAGACTGCCCACCAGAGAGACTGCCCACCAGAGAGACTGCTCACCAGAGAGACTGCCCACCAGAGAGACTGCCTACCAGAGAGACTGCTCACCAGAGAGACTGCTCACCAGAGAGACTGCCTACCAGAGAGACTGCCTACCAGAGAGACTGCCTACCAGAGAGACTGCCTACCAGAGAGACTGCTCACCAGAGAGACTGCTCACCAGAGAGACTGCTCACCAGAGAGACTGCCTACCAGAGAGACTGCCTACCAGAGAGACTGCTCACCAGAGAGACTGCTCACCAGAGAGACTGCTCTCCAGAGAGACTGCCTACCAGAAAGACTGCCTAAAAACTTCTCTTTCACCCTGCCACTCTTGTCTGTAAACTTTCCTACTTTCCTGTCACGGCCTACTTCAGTTTGTCCTCTTGGAGGTGTGCTAAAGGAATTGTTCAACGATTCTTGGTCCAAAGGACGTTGTGTATGGAAGCTCGCTCTCCTTCGAGAAACGCCTAGCCAGATCAAAGGGAGACAGAACAATCAGGAAACACCAAGAAAGAAGAAGGAAGACATGCACCAGTTATAACAGGTCAAGCGCTTTGATTCGGTTGGAAGCATCAAGCCCAGAAATGGCACAAACACTAAAATTCAGTCACGAAAGTGACGCAAATAACGCAGACCACAAATATAGGCGGAGACTGCTAGCAGCCTCAGCTAGCTAGCAGCAGTCTAAACGTGGTCGAGCTTTTTTTTTTTTTTTTTTCAAAAGGACTTGGACTTGCTGTCATTGCTTAGTGCGTTGATTTCTTTCAAAACATCCGGACCAATTTATATTCGTCTTTTCATGACATTCTAATCATTTGTGTCTACAACTGGATTTCTGCAGCTTTCATCGTTTTTTTTTTTTTCTTTTTTCTTTTATTATCTTGTGACTGGCCTTGATTGAATCCATATGTCTAGACTGGCTTTATACAGCTGTTGAGAATTGTCTTTCGCACTGTTGTTCACAAGGGCACATTGTAATTCTGCTATTTTTCTGTTTACGTTCAATTCTTGTTTTAAACGTATCTTGTATACGCCGTTATCGAGGCACATTCTCAGAAACAGTGATTTGCTCAGGCTGGTTTGATGAACTTTGAAATTGCATTCATGTTTTTCCCCAGTTGCTTCTGATTCTTCCTTTGATCAGTCCAACACCTAAGTTTTAGCTGACTGTTAAACTTGTATCATCATTTGTTTGTGTGTGTGAGTAGTAGTGAAGGGAATATCAGATAGTATAGAGCCTCCTTCTAGCTACTTCTAGCTTCTCGGTGGTTTTTTAATCACCTTCAGCTCCTTAACCTACAGCCCTGGAGCCTGCCGGATATGTCCATAAAGGTGATATGTTGGTATTTTAATGTTGGAGTGTATAGCTGCAATATATTGTTAGATGTTATATTTGGGTGGTCAAGCATGTCGTTGTGCTGTTTGTGCCCCTGTGGGTGTAATTCTCCTGTCCCTGGGTGCGCTTCTCTGTGCGCGTGAATAGCGCCGGGGTTGTTTGGTCTGCCTCTAATAATATGCAGTGTGAGCAGGTTATCATCATGTGGATATAGCGTGGTTTTTGGGTTTTCTTCTCTGTGCGTGGGATCGCCTGTTGACTCAAAATATAAATTACAAGTGAAACTAGCGGTCAAGTCCCGATCACCTTCCGCCCGACTAAAAGTTATTTCCGGCTGTGCTAAAAATATAACTAAAGGCACTTCCGATATTTTGTTGTCCACACCGGAAATATAAATCCCGTAAACAGGTGACAGAACAACATACAGCTTAAGAATTCTTCTCGTGGTTTCTGTTTAGCCATGGCAATTTCTAGAAATGGTAACATTCGGCTTAACACGACCAGTCTTCGGTTTGGTAATATTCTAGTCAACATTCACGGCTCACTAGAATGTCTAGATTTCTGTTCAGGTAAAATATCAGATGTGTGTGTGTTTTTTTTTTTTTTACGGGAAATCCGGCGTATAGCAAATCCCGAGTCTTCTGCTTTCCATTTCCGGTCATATTCTCTGTGCTATCAAAACTATTTAAACGCAGCGGAATATTAGGAATTTACAGAACAGCTGCATTGCCAGATCGATTGCTGTTTAGTAAGAAGCCATTTCACACCAGGACAGATCTCCTTTGACACAGTTCAATTCAACGGCAAATTTCCCAGATGGTTTTAATAATTTTATCATGAAAAGAATACTTGCTGACGTTCAACCACTCCAGGACAGCAACAACGAGTGATCCACGCCCAGTGACACAAACTGGCACAAATACCAGAAATCCTGTTAAACCGTTAGATTATAACACGGACCCCTTATACAGCAGGGGTGAGGCTTTAAAATTACCCCCCCCCCCCGCACGCCCCCTCCCCCACCCCCACAAAAAACAGGGCCCTATACTGAGACGGAGTTATGGTAGTAAAACACTTCTGTATACTGTATTTGTCTATCATTAACATCAGCAACATGTTGCTTCTCGTATAAAACTTGTAAATCAGCTGTATGTTGCTGGTGAGCTCATGTGTGTATATTCAAGTGGGGAAATGCATAGCAAATATCCTGTAAGATACTGGGATTAGCTAGCCAGCAGATTACGTTGTAGCATTCACGTATGAGCTGGATTGTTTTTATACAAGTATTCTGGCGCAAACATCTAGTTCAGCCAAAGTTAATCAATCACCAACAGTTGTCTTCAGATTAGTACTGTTGTAGCAGTGGTGAGACATAGGCATAGCTCCTGGGTTTCAATCTGCAGTCTGCAAGCCTTTCATTATATAGTTCGTCCTTTAATGCCAGCTGATCAAACTGCCCCCCTCCCCCCGATGAAGCCCTGACTACAATCGCGCAAGGATTCCGTTGATCTCTAGCCTGTGTTGTCATTAACTGGGCATTTCTGGAGCATAAACGCAACCGAATGCTTTGTTCCAACTCTGTCACGTGTTACTTGTGAGTGAGTTCAATCTGGTAATAGGTCGTACCTACTTTCATCAAAGTATGCGCTTCTAACAGCCAGACAGATGATGGAGCAAACGAAAGGGAAGGGAAGAATGTTCCAAATCTGGATGGGATCTGTGCATTCCAAATCAGCCTGTAGTATCATCTGAATGGATCAGGTTCTGTGTTGTTTGAGTTCTATAGTGTGTGAAATCCTCCCAGAATTGTAATAGTCAATTATTTATTCAATTTTTACTGTCTCGATAATTGTCCTGTCATCAAACTATCTCCTAGCAAAGATGCACAATAGAAATCAAATCTAACACAGAGCCACAGTCAAATAGAATGAGGCCACTAATCAGCCAATCGGCCATTTTAATACCCAGTGGCCAGACTTTTCCCCATCTTACTGTCTAAGACTTAACCCTGTCTTGGTCATTTTGAAACCAGACTAAACCAAGATCTTCAAGCTGCTGAACTATAGTCTTTTGTCGTTCTCCAGGCTGTTACACTAACCTTAGTAAAACATATGTGAAATTAGATGCCTAAGAAAAGCGCCAACTTAACCATCCGAGACAAAGTTAGAAATGATATTATCAGACTGTAGGAACAACATCATGCAGCATATTCATTGAGAAACAGAAGATCAGATGGTTTGGTCTTTTAGTAAGAATGCCACCGCAACAACTACCAACGCAGGCATTCAACATGAAAAGGTCCGAAGTGTAATCAAGAGGTCGCCCTAGGAGAACGTGGACTGATGACATTAAAGAGCTTCTACATTGACAAAATTAACAATAGCCATAGCTGCTCCTCAACTAATGGATCGCAAACTTTTCCTCCCCACAACGCTTAAGGACAGAAGTGGAAATTGATGATGACGACGATGATGATGAATTAGAGATTATTTGAAACAGTATATACACATATATAACATCTTATAATCATAGAAAGTTGCAACAGTTTGCTTATGAAGAAAGAACTAAAGTCTGCTAGGAACACGTCAAGGGAATTTGGACTGACTCTTGTGAAGAGGTTTTTAGAAAAAAAAAATGATCGAAGAAAAGAAAATCAAAATGGCTGACCTAAACAATAGGAGAACTAGTGCTAGTCAAGCTAGAGCTGATGGTAAACACACAGAAGCTGATAAGGAAGTTAGCAGGCGAATAGAACAGATACAAGAGAATATTTAGATGACCTAGCAGCAGAGAAAGGAAACAGTCTTCACATTTCCACAAGGAAATCAGTAGGTAAATACAGTCAGCCAACTGAATCAATCAAAAATAGATACGGACAGGGTACTCACCGAAACTCAAAATCAAATAAACAAATAGGCTGAATATTCTGAAAAATTTATGGATAAACAATGTCCCTCCAGATATCCAACCTTTGTAAATGGAACTGGATATCAATAGTGAGGTATCATCTAAAGAGGAAATAAGAAAGGCTATAAATCTGTTAAAGAAAGGAAAGGCCGCATGCCCAGATGGCATCCCAGCAGAAGTTTTAAAGGCAATATAAACACATTAACGGAAAAGCTACATAAACTATTCTGTAAAATCTGGGAGAACAAAGAATTACCAGAAGACTGGAGAGAAGGATTGCTTGTGAAACTGTCTAAAAGCGATGATCTGCAGGCGTCTAAGAACTATAGAGGATATATGTTTCTGTCAGTTCCTGGAAAAATATTAGGTAGGATTGTTTTGGAAAGACACAAAGTTGCTATTGATGAACGCTAAGATATAAACATGCAGGTTTTTGGCTTAACAGATCCTGTACTGTCAAGATAGCCAAATTAGGCACAATAACAGAGCAGAGCAATGACTTGAATTCACCACTCACCGTCGAGGTAGGCCCAAGAGGTCTTCTCTCCACTTCCACGTACAGTGTGCTAGAGCAGCTTCGCTTGAGAGGAAACAGCCTAAACGTTCACTAAAAGCCTCTGTAAGGGTCAGCTTTGCTACCGCAGCGACACATATATTTAACACTAATCTCACAGTACCTGTTGCAATGTAACCTTTTCATCTTTCCCTGTCCGTTACAATGCAGCAGGAGAACCGGGTTCTGGTGTCACGAACCAGCACAGCCCGCTCTCTGAAACTGTCCAGGATATCGGGCCGAAAATTTTGAAACGAGGGACCATCTTGCTGATGATCGGTAGTTGCTCCTGCTGCGATTGTTCCCATGTGGAGTTTTTCCTATTTTTGCACCAATTTACATTGGATTCATAGACTATGAAAAATTCGTTGACTGCAGTCATGAGGAATCACTCTGGAAATTGATGTAGCACTGAAGAAAATTGTTATCCCAACAAAATGAACATATAAAGATATGAAATGTCGAGTTCTTCAGAAGGGAAAGCTAACAGATAAACTTAAAATAAGAGCAGATGTGGGACATGGATGTCTTCTGTTGCCTCTCCTATTTTTACTGGCAATCGACTGGATAAGTAAGTAGGTAGCTAGTCGCTCTCCAGAGAGTCACTAATATGTCCCCTCTCTCTCTCTCAGCCCTCTTAGGAAGCAACAGCGAAAGGGAACTGCATTCACCAATGCAGGATTATGTCGAGAAACCTTGTCCATAAGCACACGTGTAGGGGTGTACATACAGTAGTCGCTGTCTCCCTGGTAGCATCATGTGGAATTGTGTCTGAGAAACCTTGTCCACTAGCACACGTGTGGGGGTGTACATACAGTAGTCGCTGTCTCCCTGGTAGCACCATGTGGAATTGTGTCTGAGAAACCTTGTCCACTAGCACACGTGTGGGGGTGTACATACAGTAGTCGCTGTCTCCCTGGTAGCACCATGTGGAATTGTGTCTGAGAAACCTTGTCCACTAGCACACGTGTGGGGGTGTACATACAGTAGTCGCTGTCTCCCTGGTAGCACCATGTGGGATTATGTCTGAGAAACCTTGTCCACTAGCACACGTGTGGGGGTGTACATACAGTAGTCGCTGTCTCCCTGGTAGCACCATGTGGGATTATGTCTGAGAAACCTTGTCCACTAGCACACGTGTGGGGGTGTACATACAGTAGTCGCTGTCTCCCTGGTAGCACCATGTGGGATTGTGTCTGAGAAACCTTGTCCACTAGCACACGTGTAGGGGTGTACATACAGTAGTCGCTGTCTCCCTGGTAGCACCATGTGGGATTATGTCTGAGAAACCTTGTCCACTAGCACACGTGTGTGGGGGGTTGTACATACAGTAGTAGTCGCTGTCTCCCTGGTAGCACCATGTGGGATTATGTCTGAGAAACTTGTCCACTAGCACACGTGTGGGGGTGTACATACAGTAGTCGCTGTCTCCCTGGTAGCACCATGTGGGATTATGTCTGAGAAAACCTTGTCCACTAAGCACACGTGTGGGGGTGTACATACAGGTAGTCGCTGTCTCCCTGGTAGCACCATGTGGGATTGTGTCTGAGAAACCTTGTCCACTAGCACACGTGTAGGGGTGTACATACAGTAGTCGCTGTCTCCCTGGTAGCACCATGTGGGATTGTGTCTGAGAAACCTTGTCCACTAGCACACGTGTAGGGGTGTACATACAGTAGTCGCTGTCTCCCTGGTAGCACCATGTGGGATTATGTCTGAGAAACCTTGTCCACTAGCACACGTGTGGGGGTGTACATACAGTAGTCGCTGTCTCCCTGGTAGCACCATGTGGGATTATGTCTGAGAAACCTTGTCCACTAGCACACGTGTGGGGGTGTACATACAGTAGTCGCTGTCTCCCTGGTAGCACCATGTGGGATTGTGTCTGAGAAACCTTGTCCACTAGCACACGTGTAGGGGTGTACATACAGTAGTCGCTGTCTCCCTGGTAGCACCATGTGGGATTGTGTCTGAGAAACCTTGTCCACTAGCACACGTGTGGGGGTGTACATACAGTAGTCGCTAACCCCCTGGTAGCACCATGTGGGATTATGTCTGAGAAACCTTGTCCACTAGCACACGTGTGGGGGTGTACATACAGTAGTCGCTGTCTCCCTGGTAGCACCATGTGGGATTATGTCTGAGAAACCTTGTCCACTAGCACACGTGTGGGGGTGTACATACAGTAGTCGCTAACCCCCTGGTAGCACCATGTTAAACAACAGTGAATATGCAGTTGTGATGCTTTCTTGTCTCTGGCTTGGTTCCCGCTCTACGGTCCAGATACAGCCGAGTTTACTTGCAACTGTTGTTGAAATCCCTACAACAGGCCACCAGGTTTTCCTTGTCTCTACCATTGTAGCAGCTAAGGCTTCTGTGTCAGATATTTCTTCCGTGGCTTTTTTCTGGCCAACTGTTGGCTGTTCTTGCGATAATTTAACAAATGAAGGTTTTGCTCACGTGATTTCCAACTTTGCCCTACTTTAATACTGCAGCGGCAAGGAGAGCCTTCCACGTGACACTTGGAGTGTTTGCCTCACATGAAATCATGTTTCTCACCTATTTCAGATTCTCTCTATATCATTTATAAAAACATCTTTTTGTAGCACCCTTATTTCTATAATTAAGCACGTAGTGTGTTCTAACCCAGACTTTTTGCAGTTGATTAATTAAGTTGTTTTAAAGCATAATAGGAGTGGAGTCAGAAAGCAAACTATTGGACTGTGCTTATTTTTAGCTCTAGAGAAGGGAAGAGGCGCGGAGGGGGCGGTGGAAAGGGGGGGGAGGAGGCGTCAGGTTTTAACTGATCTAATTCAGAAGACGCCAAGTGAATATTAGAGACGACCTTTTATATGGTTTTTATTTTTTAACGTACTAATTTAAAAAGGAGAGAGGAGACTGCACCAGTTATTACAACATACAACTTTCCCAAGTTTTAATTTAATTTTCTTTTGTTTGAAAAATCAGTTTAGAGGGGACAAAATATTGGCTGGCAATCGCTAATTTCAGTCTAGCCGTGTTCTATTTACTAGCCGCTAGAGATTTACTGCTGTGATTTTCCTGTATAAGCCCTGTAACCTATATACACACATTTTGGCTTGATATTTGTATAAGCAAATAAACAAAAACAAAAATATACAGGGGCTAACAACGTTTTATCGTTAGACGTATATACCTGGGATACACGAACTTGGAAGTCGTTCCACGTCAAAGCTATTTGACACAGGACTGTGATCACTGATGCCATCCACTGATTCTGAGCCGACACAAGTTGTCAAACGACAATCAGGCACGTGAATACTTTACCTAGTAGGCCACCGCTTTCCTTGCACGTGAAAGCACCAACAGTAAGCCAGCGGCTCCAGTACACTTGTGGCTATCCGCTGTCGGTAACTAGGACGTCGTGTGCACGGATGTACAGCACGCGCAATTGTCCACGGACAGGTCGATAAGACGAGTCGATAATGGTGTTTTGCTTCGGATTTTCACAGCTGACAATAACTAGAGCATAACCATTGCTTGTCTATTACATGATTGATGACGTTGTGTAGAACAATGGTTCCTGGCTTGTTCAGTCACACCATTTACATGTTTCATTGGATTTGTCGTCAGCTTTGCTGGGCTGCACGACTGACTGCCGCATGTTATTCTAACTCGGTATATGGTGGAAACGTCACAATAGTAACTAATCATAGTATAGTTCGCGTCACACGTGGTGGTGACAACATATGACAGAGTTATCCGCGTCATATTTTGACAATCCGATCCCTAATCAGAGTCAGTGACAGAAAGACATGCGGAAAGCAAGAAAGAAAGAGCGAGAAAGAGAAAGAGAGACATAGACAGAGAGAGAGAGAGAGAGAGAGAGAGAGAGAGAGAGAGAGAGAGAGAGAGAGAGAGAGACATAAAGTGTAAAACAAGAACTAATCAAAGCGTTATGTCATCAGTTGTAATTGTTGAGAATACCTGAGCTAATAACCCCAGAAAACAGATTGATTGCAAGTGACACGTGCCTTAGAGGAATAGGCAATTGACAATGAAATACCGGAATAAAGATTCTTGTCAGAGAATATGCAGTCCTACAGGCTATTGAACTAAGGCGGTACACTAGGAACTAACATATTCAGCTGCGGAAAACCCTGACAATGGAATTAAACCAAAGCCTAGCTGTGTTTGTAGAAGACCCAAACACCTAAAATGCTACAGAAGCTTTGGAAAATCCGACTATCAGATAGCAACAATCCGTGTGTGGTGTAATCACGAGTTCATTGACCTAGACAGTTTACAAGGAACTATGAAAGTAGGGACGCGGAGACGCCCACAACAAAAAGAAATTTAAAGTTTAGTTGAATGCAGAATCAGGAATCGACATCACAGCACTCAGGACATTTCCATAAGCCCTCCGTCTCTAGTTTGTCATGCACCAGTTTACAACCAAGCGGTGCAGAACAACTAAGCCTGTCTGCTCGTTTGCCAACCCATCAGCATACCCTTGATAACATATCCAGACTACCTAGCACCTTTAAAGCGATGCTAGCGACTCTGCACAGATACAATTACGGCATGTGTCTACAGTTGGTTTTCAAACCAGCGGGAGGTTGCAGTGACTGCCTCCAACTCCATTCTCAAACTAGACGTTGTGATATCATATGCCAGGCTTTGCTGCACTATGTGACGTCCATTCACTTTTGCCTTTAATCCCATGCACTTCGTCTGCCTCTTAATACAGAACCATCTGGACAGATAATCACACAAACTGGGCTGGAATTGTCATTAAACTTCTGATTCCCTGCACTCACGACCCAGTATACTTAGAACCCTACACAAGTATGACTGTTCCTCGGAAACATGTACCCACTCCTCTCCTCGCCTAATATTATTAAGTTTCTAAACATGTATGTGTCTTTACTTCCTCTTTTCAGTCGGTGACAATTAGCTGTATCTAGGGCTTCGTGCAGGAAGTGCTACTTGCTTCAAATTACCTCTGAGAAATGACTTAGCTTGCAGCACTCTGAGAAATGACTTAGCTTGCAGCACTCAGAGATATGACTTAGCTTGCAGTACTCTCGAGCTATCTGTAACATTTCGGCAGTGCAAGTATATATCGTTTACATAATACAGGATAACTCAGGTTCTAGAAAATGATGCAGTCCAGAAGTGGATGAACAAACAGAACTTCCCGCCAGAGTTGACAGCTGGTGAACGCGAAGAAGAAGATGACAAAACATAATAATACCGGAGTATCTCTTGTACATCCCAGAATTAGCAGCATCGGTTCATTATACGTGCGTCCAAGTTTCATCAGCTGACTCTTTAATATGGTAGGCCTTCGATGTCTGTAATCTATCACCGAGAGGATCACATACTGGAATATCGTCAACAGCCTTCTTTGTTCCATGTCCATTGCTATCTATTGCGTGAGAGAACTGAGTCCTTTTTTTTGTTTAGTATTTCGTGGCAATTGCCTGCACATAATCCATGAAGGAAAGACTACTGTACAAAGGGATACCATAAGTAATTCTATTACAAGTATAATTAATGTACAATGCAGTTTGTAACTCACATAGGTGACACATCAGATGTTAACTTCACACAAATATTTTAGCTGTTTTATTAAGTACGTCCTGTTTTGTTGACGAAGCTCATGGATGTTTCATTGTATAGAACGCTCTGTGAATAGTTAGCTTTTTAGCTTTTGGATGCACAACAAAAGTATGCAACATAGCAACGTTCTAAAACATCAAAAAACATTTCAAAAATATCAAACAAAATACATCTCTCCTCAGTCTGTATGTCTAATTTTTAAAACTAAATTTGTAACACGAAAGAAGCTATCAATCCAAAATAAAAGTGCAGATGAATTATTGTTTCATATTCTAGCAAGCAAATTACAGACAATATTGAGTTCAATGATGTTGCTATACGTGGTCGACGAAGACAGGCAGAAGCAGGCAAGTGTGTGGTGTAGGTCTCTTGCTAAAAGTGCAGAAATAAATGGGATCATTGGAGGTACTGGCACGCTTAAGCACGTCGTGCTTACAACATCTTCAAAAACATCCAGGGCTCTTACAAACATCAGACAAACGGTTTGCAATACGGGTTTGCAATAACTGAGAAAACCTGATACATTAAACCTACACAATAAAAGCAAAACCAAAATGCCGCAGAAAATATCTGCAGCTAGCAAGCGGTAGCTGTGCCATCAAACAAAACATACTTGGCAAAAGTGCTGGGCGGAAAAAAAGAGGGTCACGGAATCGATCCGATGCCAAGATTTCTCCTAACGATTTCCAGTCTGAGGCTGACACAGTTCTCATGGCGCAGATTCGATACACTGGGTGCTAGAGTACGTTAGCAGCATCAGTTCTGCGAGTCATTACTTGCAACTAGCAGCCAGTTTGTATTACTAAAACAGCATGCACGCTGTTGAAAATAGAGCAGGAGTTTTTAGCTCACACAAATGTGTTTGTAACAAAAAATGTTATAGTTTGCGACAAATGTATAATTAACCTGCAACTTTACACGATTTAAAATCTTAGCTTCATTCCCACATTGTTAAAGCAATAAACACGGGACTCCTTACTGTGCCCCCCCCCCCCCCCCCCATCCCACCATTTGGCAGCGTCAAAGGAATCAAGCGGACCAGAAAGCAAACTGATAAATTATGAGAGAAGGAGGCTGAGGATATGCAGCACATGGGCTGCGCTTGTGTGAAGACATGATATCACTACCCAGCCTGAGTTGAGGGTCAATGCTCTGTTTGGGAAACAATGGGCAGATTGGGGGAAACATTGACAGGTTGGCTCTGTGAGTTTATGTGGTCATTACTAATTAAAAACAATATTTATAAACACACTAGCAGTGCCCTGCCACGCGTTGCTGTGGCCCCGAATGGTGAAATGAAAAAGAAAGAAAGTAGCTATCAGCTAACAGTGTCTGTCGTAACCCTCAACCCCCGTCCCTCTTCCCTCCACCCAGTCATATCTCCCTCTCCGAAGGATTGAAAAATCATCCCTGGCGAAAGTATTAAAATAGAAATAGTTAAGAA